>JZKD02S1650924.1:70654-82685 GCA_000966675.3 Picea glauca
ATGATGTTTTCCCTCTTGTCTCTTTTCATGAGGAATTATTTTATGTAATGAGTACCTAAAATGGCCAAGTTGTCGGGACTCAATTTTTTTGTCATTACAGTTAGGCTTAAGGGGGGGTGTTGGACCATATCCCTAACTTACATTAGTTTATACCTAGCCTATACTCCTATATCTTGGTTAATACATTCATTTACACTTTATTTCAACTAATTTGGCCACATAGAGAAGAGGGGGGGCCTCATCCCTAGATTTTAGGGAAAACTGTTAATTTTAGATTAAGACTCAACTCCCGATTCTTGATATTCTTGATTTTTCTTGATTTTCTTGATTTATTCATGATTTATTCCAACTCCCCCATGAAAAAAATCATATATTGTTAGGGAATGCGCACACCCTCTTTGAGTGAGATATTTATTCCTTAATTAATGATTTTTTCCATTACTATTATTAATAACTATTATTTCAGGTCAGTTAAGTGAGTTGGAACTGCTTCTCGTCAATTAAGTGAGATTAAGTGAGATAATGTGCATGAATTAACTCTTGTGGACATTAATGAGTGTGCGACATGTATCTTTAGTGGTCTAGTTCGAACTATGTGGTCTCCTTTAGCTTATGACACCTATTTTAACTATTTCTAGTTTTTTTTTACTAGAATTTCTATGTTGGAAATTCTATATATTCACCTCCTCTCTTCTTTTTGAGGATGGTTGCTCATGTATATTCATTTTTGATTAATATAATTATTTTATTTATGGAGAAAAAAATTTCTCTCGTATCTTGAATGTCAACAAATTTCATGTGTTCAATTTAACTAGAATTCTAGATCTATTAGGGTTTCTGCAGGAATTCTACAGTTCTCAAGTCCCGAAAAGATGAAATTAGTGGGAAACAAGTGGCGTGTGTTAGAAGCATTGAAGGAGTCAACCTTCATTTACATTTTGGGTCTCATAGGTTGAAGAGTCAAGGAACTTACATTAGGATTCGCGAAGTCATGAAATCCAAAATCCCTTTTTCGGTGAAAGTGCCATAGAGTTAGTGCCATGTGTTTGATCACGCAGGCATAACTCATAAGGACCTGTGAATACACCCTTGTGTGTGAGAGATATTCCCTGTGGGGAAAATTGAAGAGTCAATCTGACTCAGGGAAAGGTTTAGAACGTTCCTAAGACTGGGAGGTCACACAGAACCTGTTGAGGCAAGGAGTGCTGCATGAGTTGTTGTATCAGAGGACAAAACAAATTCTTTGCTTTTAGTAGTAGAGAGAAAAGAGGAAAAAATTTCAGCCATGCCACCGAAAAGAAGAGACAGACAATTACTTGATCCAGTAGTGGAAATGGAAAGGCACGAATTACGTGCCAGGCTTAACGCTATGGAGACCACACAAAGGCGCACAGTTGATGCTAGGGATATTAGCAAAGATGAAAGTGAAAATGAAGTTGGAAGACAAGGAGAAGAAGTTGCAGTCGAAGATGCCGTAGAAGAACGCCTATTCAAGTTTGTTGCAAGGATAGGTGCCAGAGAAAAAATGGACATTCCCATGTATGAGTGAAACTTGGATGTTGAATAACTTCTAGACTGGATTAGAACTCTAGACAAATACTTCGACTATGAGGATGTTGAGGAAGATAAGAAGGTCAAACATGCTATTACCAGACTTAAAGAGCATGCGATATTGTGGTGGGATGAACTATAGGGTGACAGACATTGCAAAGGAAAGAAAAAAAAATCAAGAGCTAGGATAGAATGGTTGCAAAGATGAAAGCCAAATTTATACCCAGGGATTATCAAATCACTCTATTTCGGAGGATGTAGAATTTGAGACATAAGCTGATGTTAGTGAAGGAATACACTAAATAATTCTATAGGATAAACATCAGAGCAGTTCATCGGGAAATCGATGATGAAAAAGTTTCCAGGTACATGAATGGTCTGCGATATGACATTGAAGATGAGATGGGCATGATGACCATTCAAAATGTGGAATATTATTATCAGATAGCTCTGAAAGATGAAGAGAATTTGAGCCAGAAGCAAGGTCAAAGAGGATGAGGTAGGAGTAAAGCCAGAGGCAAAATAATTGCCCAAGATAGAACTCATAAACCTAAAGAAGAGGGGAAGAAACCTCAAGCTAATAGAGGAGGAAGCTCACAAGGAAGGCAATATGCTGATAGAAATACTTTTCCTCAAGCCAAAGGAAGAGGAAGAGGTAGAAGAGGTGAAGTGAAATGCTTCATCTGTGGAAAAGGCGGACATAAATCCTATGAATGTCTAGATAAGAAGAAATATGGTGGTGAAACTCACATTTCTGAAGCTCAAGGATAGAATGTTGAGGTAGAATACACTGACGGTAGAAGATCTTTGATTATGAGGAAATTTCTCTTGAAACCAGAGAAGGAACTAGAGAACCCATCCCAAAGAAACAATTTGTTTCAGACTGCTTGCAAAACTAAGGATAGGGTATGGAAGTTCATAGTGGACAACGGTAGCACATACAATCTCATATCTACAAAGATGGTAGAAAAGCTAGAGCTGGAGACTGTTGCACATCCAAGTCCATACAGAGTTTCATCGCGACAAAAAGGACATCGGGTAAATGTCACTAAATAATGTTTATTTGAATTTAAAATACGAGGATATAAAGATGAAATATTATGTGATGTCATTCCCATGGATGTTTGTCATCTATTTCTGGGTAGACCATGGAAATATGATAGAAACATGGTTCATGATGGGAGAAAGAACACATACACCCTGGAGAAAAATGGTAAGACACACATGTTGATGTTGATTAAGGATAAAGAGGTGAAAACATAGATGAGAAACACTATACATCTCATGAGTGGGAAGGAGATTCTTAATGAGATTAAGAAGAAGGAAGACACACAATTTATTGTGGTCAGGAAACCCAAAATTATTTTGACCAGTATGAGAATAGATGTTTTACCAGAAGAAATCCAGGAGTTACTGGGAGAGTTTGATGATATAGTAGTGGATGAACTAACTTGTTCGTTGCCACCTATCAGGAGTATAATCCATCATATCGATCTTATACCTTGACCCAGTTTGTCGAACAAAGCCGTGTATAGTTTGACGCCGCGGGAAAATGAAGAAGTTAAGAGATAGGTCTAGGACTTAATGGACAAAGGATTGATTTGAAAAATATTGAGTCCATGCGTTGTTCCGATAGTGATCAACCCAAAGAAAGACGGAGGCTGGAGAATGTGTACAGACTCAAGGGAAATCAATAATATTACCATCAAATATAGATTTCCATTTCCAAGGATGGAGGACTTGATGGATTGCTTGAGTGGAGCAAAGTTGTTTTCAAAGATTGATTTGAAAAGAGGGTATCATCAAATTTGAATGATAGAAGGTGATGAATGGAAGACAACATTCAAGACGAATGAGGGGCTATATGAATGGCTTATCATGCCATTTCTCTTAATGAATGCGCCCAGTACTTTCATGAGGTTGATGAATGAAGTCCTGAAGGATTTCATAGGGATATTCGTCATTGTATATCTTGACGATATATTAATTTTCAGCAAGACAGAAGTAAAACACTTAAAGCATCTAGTTGCAGTAATGAGGAGATTACAGTAGGAGAAATTGTTGATTAATATGAAGAAATCATCATTTATCAGGACATAACTCATTTATTTGGGTTTTGTTATCTCTGCAAATGAATTACAAATGGATCCGGAAAATATAAAGGCGATTAAGAATTGGCCATCACCGAAGAGCATGTTTGAAGCTCGAAGCTTCCATGGTTTGGCTAGCTTCTACAGGAAAGTCATACGAAACTTCAGCGGAATTAGCGCACCGATGATGGATATGGTGAAGAAAAGACATAAATGTTTTCACTGGATGGAGGAAGTAGAGAAGAGCTTCAACCTACTGAAGAAGAAGGTCACTGAGCAACCAATTTTGGTTTTGCCGGATTTTAGCAAGACATTCCAGGTGAGGTGTGACACAAGTGGATTTACAATTAGAGTGGTCTTGAGCCAAGACAATAGGTCGATCACATATTTCAGTGAAAACCTGAATGAAGAGAAGATTAAGTACTCAACATATGACAAAGAATTATATGCAGTCATACAAGCACTGAAGAAATGGAGACACTATTTGGTTCCCAAGGAGGTTGTTTTGTACAACGATAATCACGCTTTACAATTCGAGACTCGAAATGAGAAGTTGAACCAAAAAAGTGCTAAACGGGTTGAATTCATGCATAATTTTACTTTTGTGATTAAGCATATTTCTTGAACTGCTAACAAAGTAGTTGATGCTTTGAGCAGGAAATGTTTGCTTATGTAGGAATTCAGAGTCAAGACTTTGGGTTTTGATAACCTTAAATAAATGTATAGGGAAGATCCAGACTTCAAGGAGGCATATGAGGCATCTGAGAATCCATCTCTCAGGGATAGAAGCCAATGGACTAAATATATGATCCAGGATGGATTATTGTTCAGGGAGAATCAACTATGTATTCCAAAATGCTCCATGAGGGAGAATTTTCTGAAGGAAAAACACAGTGGAGGATTGGTTAGACACTATGGCTATGACAATATGTTCTCAAAGTTGAATAACTCATATTATTGGCTAGGGATGAGAACAAATGTTAAGAAATTTGTGGACAAGTACAGAATTTGCCAACACACGAAAGGAAAAAGGAAGAATGCAGGATTATACCAACCATTACCCATACCTAAAAGGTCATGGGATGTAGTGAGCATGTATTTTGTATTGGGACTGCCAAGGAAACAAAGAGGATATGATTCAATCTTTTTGGTAGTCGACAGATTTTCAAAAATGACACATTTCATACCATGATAGAAAACTACTAACACAACTCATATTGTGAACCTGTTTTTCAAGGAAGTCGTCAGACTTCACGGTTTTCCAAAGAGTATCGTGTCTGATCAAGATACCATGTTCGTAGGGCATTTCTGGAGGACCTTATGGAAGAAGTTGGAGGACAGACATAAGTCATGAACGGGATCTTGGGATATTTTTTAAGAAGCTTAGTGACTAAACACCACAGTCAATGGGATCACATTCGTCCACAGGCAGAATTTGTTTACAATGATTCACTCAATAGAATCACATGGTAGAGTCCATTCCATATTGTATATGAAATGCAGCCAAGGGGAGTTTCTGAATTGAAAGATTCAGAAAAAAATGAATTCAGGAGTGCTAGTGGAGAGGACTTTGCAGAAGGAATGAAGGATCTTCATAGCTGAGTTAAGGAGCGATTGCATAGTTCAAGTCAAGAATACAAGCGGAGAGCAGATCAACACAGGAGAGAACTTCAATTTGAAGTTAGTGATATGATTCTTGTGCATCTGAGGAAGGAGAGGTCCCCAAGGGGAATGTATAATAACTTGAAGATGAAAAATATTGGACCGTGCAAGGTCATAAGGAAATTTGGGTCAAACGCATATGAGATTGAATTACCCGATGGGGTCAAACTCTCATCGATATTCAATGTTGCAGGTTTGTACCTTTACAGAGCTAGATAAGTAGGAACATAGGAGGAACATAAAGAGGTTCAATGGACAAAACAAATGCCTGTAGCTAAAAATCCATAGATGGAAGGCATAATTGAAAAAAGGATTAGCAAAAAGACCAGGGGAAAGAGTAACTTAAATACTTGGTCAAGTGGAAAGGACATCTAGTTGAAGATGCCAATTGGGAAGATGAAGCAGGAATTCATAGGCATTGACATACCGTGCAAGAGATCATGAATAGGAATTCATGAAAATTTTCAAGCAAGGGAGTATGTTGCAGGAGCATCGTACGCAACCAACCAAGCAAGCATAAAGGCGAAAGACAACTAGAAAAACACCAGTGCACATTTTGAAATGTTTTGGAAAATCAATGAGCGGATAATAATGTAATAGCTAGGGGAAGCATACTTATATTTATATCTTGGAGTTGTGAATAGATCCTGAGCGATTTCTCTCATTTGTCAAATGTAATAGGCATTTAATCCTGTTTAATGAAAGTAGGTATATTTGATTTAATAGATAAGACAATTTAGAAGCATAGGAGGGAAAACAACTATAGACACCCTCACCCTTGTATCATTGGAACATGAAAATTATGATCATTTAGATTTCATAAGTTGTAGAGATGTAGCAGAGAACTGTAGAGGAGAACCCATGTATAGGAGAACTTGAGTTAATATATAAATCTTTAACTCAATCTTCAGGGTGTTATGATTCTTATTGTTTACATTTGTTAAATGGTATGTTTACAATTGTTTTATTTTCTTTTTTATGCATTTGTTTCAATGCTGTTTCGGTTGTATGATTTCATGTTGAGTGTATGAAGTTTGAGAGAGGAGAAGAATGAGTTTCAATTTTTTCTCTTCCTGAGAATTCCTGCAAATAGTGCAGTGAATGTCTGCAAGGCGTGCATTGACGAGGATCTAAGTTTTATCTTAGAAAGCTCAGGAGACATATCATTGTTCTCATAACCAACAGAAGTGCAGGTGAGGCACAGAGTCATGAAAGGTGTGTGCAGGATGGTTGAAGCCTTAGAACTTATCAAATAAGGTGAAGGTTCAAAGACTACTGTTGCAAAGAGTGCACAGGGTTGAAGACTCAGATAACCAAAGGTTATTTGAAAGTTTCCACAAGGAGTGTGAACAGGATTCCTTTTGGAGGCTTAATTTTGCAAGTGAGAGTTCAAGAGGGATAGCACCTTTGATTTGTTCAAAGGTAGGTGGAGATCGAAATCATCTCTAAGAAGTCAAGTTTCGGTGGAAGGATGCCAAGTCATTTTGGCCAGAGATCCTTGAAGAAGAGTAAACAAACGGTGAAATTTATTAGTGAAAGAAGTCCCAAAATCTCATGGACCATTGGATCTCGCAGATCTGTGAGAAGGTTAAGGCTTACTATATTTTAGCATTCAGGAGCTCAGGAGGAGTAGCGACTATTGTATGAGAAGCATCAAGAGCCGTTGATTCCCCTTTGGAGTGGAATTTTGACATTTCGGCATTTTGGGGTTCGGGAAGTAAAGGAGGCTGTGGTTTTGGAATCAACTGTTTCAAACTCCCATTTCGCGAAATCCCAAAAGATCCAGAGCCGTCGGATCGAGGAAGATATCATCCTCAGATCGCGTGGGGGGTGAAGCTTCGGGAATTCGGGAATCAGAGTTTTGAAAGGTAAGGAAACTCTCTGTTGTGCATTTTTGCGAGTCGTGAAATACCAAAGAGAGAAAGGAAAACTTCCTAAAAGGTTGAAGGAAAATAGTCGTTGGGCCCCAATCGGGTTTTGGGGTTTCGAGACTCAAGAGGTAGAGTTGCATGGTCAACACAACTCTCGAAATCGTGAAGAGAGAAATGCCAAAAGGTGGGTCCCAAGTATCAGTCATAGGTTACGTGCGGCGAAAGTCAAAGGAGTGGTGAAGGTTCGGTTAAAATCCCGAAAGGTCGTCGATCTCACCAAAGGAGAAATTTTGGAATTCGGGGAATCATAAGGGAAGAGGAACGATTTATGTTTTTTTGCTCAAGTCCCGAAAATCCAAAATTAGTGGGCAACAAGTGGTGTGTGTTCGACGCATTGAAGGAGTCAACCTTCATTGACATTTTGGGTCTCAGCAGTTGAAGATTCAAGGAACTTACATTAGGATTCGTGAAGTCGCAAAATCCGAAATCACTTTTGTGGTAAAAGTCCTGATCATATTTGTTGATCAAGTGTGTAGAGTTAGCACCATGTGTTTGATCATGCAGGCATAACTCATAAGGACCTCGGGATACACCCTTGTGTGTGTGAGATATTCCCTGTGGGGAAAATCGAAGAGTCAATCTGACTCAGGGAAAGGTTTATAACAATCATAAGACTGGGAGGTCACGTAGAACCTACTGAGGCAGGGAGTGCCGCGTCAAAAGAGTTATGAGGGACTGAACTTCCACTAGGATGGGAAAGGGAGGGGTTCTAAGTGTCTAGGAATAGGGACTAAGCTAGAGGGATTACCTCTAATGGAATAATATTATACTATTATTTCCTAGAGGCTAAGGTTTGACATAACCTATGTTGTCCTATGTTCCTGGGCAAAGGGAACGAGTATTAATTGGAGCTCATGCAGCTTCAGCAAGACATGTGTCAACCTAGGTGCATGCAATTTTTAGGAGGAAAATTCATCTTGTTGGGGGCTCTCTCACCATGCTCGTGATGGTCGCCACTCTAGAGGTCGTCCATACTCTCCACTAATATGATCACACACTCACACATTGAGAATGACCTCCATTATCAACCTCTAAACAAGCATGTGCCTTGGGAACTTGCAGTCATACTTGATTTATCCTATGTATCTCCTTGAAGACAATCACACCTATATTTTCCTAAGCATGTGATGTGTCTTAATGATTGTTTGTTGCTGATAATGTAGTTCCTTAGTTGAGCATGGATTTTTTTCATATTCTATGTACTTACCCATTTTCAGTTGTTGCCATCACCTGTGCGTTAGCTGAATGTTGTTGTTGTATTTTCTAAGGAGATGGATTTAAGAAGCAGGTTGTTAGGCCTGTGAGAGAATATCTCTAGGTGAGAGAGTGTGTTGATAATGTGAGTTCTCCTGGAGGAAGTCTCGTACTCGTTGCATTACTCTAAGACTTCTAGTCCAACCTCTTGTTAAACCCTGGAAGGGAGGTGGAAAACTGATGGAATTCTGATAGTGAAGGTGTACACTCCCTGGGTGGGACAGACATGTTTGGAATGAGGGTATGTGGGTTGTGGGCCTAAGTGGCTCCTGGGAGAATATCCTTCCTATTGATCTGTGTGAATTTCCTGTTGTCCTTTCCAAGCCTAGGAATCCCTTTCCCGATGGAGCTTAGTCCCAGCTCAAGGGTGACCCACTACTGAGAGTGAAGAGAAGCGTGGTCTATGGATAGGAGGTTCATGGAAGGTTTTCATGTGATTGGTGTACTTGAATTAAAATATAAGTACCCATTTCTCTATTCATTTCCATGTTGTGTATTTGTACATGCTATATTGATGAGTATTGCCTGTATACGTTGTTATATTTCTAGGTTCTGCCTGTGATTACTGCATGTATGATTTTACTTTTATTTCTACATTAGTACGTGTATTAGAAGACTATGTTGTCTGTTTATGTTTATATTTATAGGAATATGATAATTGTTATTTCTACGAGATAGCATGGCCCCGACTGGGTGGCCGAGGGTGTTCCAAAATGGTATCAAATAAAAGAGAGATGTTCAAAAGTGGTGTTTCCCGACTTTTTGGTGGCTGGGGACTTTACAAATTGGTATCAGAGCAAAGAGAGATGTTTATAAAAACAAATACAATTTTTTAGGTAGCGTTACCTGGTAAGGGTTGGTTGTTGGGGACGTTACACTTTGGAACTCTTCTCCATGCATTCTTTACCAACTTATTTTTCTTGAAATTCACTATACATTTTGATTCTTGTTCCCATCATCAACATCATCTTCTGTATCCAAAATATTTCTCTTCGATTATCTTGTACTTCAATCCAAAACTCCTTAACTTTATGAATTCCACAAGCTACATTATACACTCCCTCTGCTACTTTAGTTATCCACTTGTCCATTGGCGCGAGAGGATTTCTCCCAAGAATTAATTCCTTTCTTGTATGAAGATATACAACCACTCATCTATATATTGTCTCTCTATTGAAAATTTTTGTACTTGAACCCTTTAACTTTTCCAATTTATCCTTATATCCATGTTGTATTTAATTGCATTATCAACATTTTCATTACCTTCCCAGGAAATTTCTTTATCTTTAGTTTCTCCTTGGTTTGATGACAAAATTTGGTTACATTATGAAACTTCGGATCTTTTGCAGTCTTTTTTTCTCTTAGCAATACTATGTATAAAAGTTATAAAAACTCTTCTCATTCCACTCCAATATTTTAAGTCATCTTTCTTCCTTCTCTTCTCATCTTTATCCAGTAAGAAAGGATGACTACTTTCATCTTCAAAACTCCTAACTCTATCTACATCAACAAAAAATGTTGGACAATTAGTTGTCATTGATCTCAACCCTTGGAACATTCGATATCCCCTAGAGTTGTGATTGATATTAATTGTGATTTATTTGTCTTTGATGTCAAAAAGAGAAGTCAATGTCAACATATATGATGGGTGCATCTAGTAAAGTCTACAATAAGACTCAAAGGTTTGTTTATGGAACACGAAGTTGATCGAAGGAAATGGATATGAAGGACGGTTTAAATACACGTAACACACCCATAGATGGATAGTGATCGTCATGGTTTTCCCAATGTTAGGTGGTATGCCACACGGTTCCTTGTTGTTAGGGAGATATGCACTCATGAATTTGGAAACCCTGAAGAATGTTTAAGAAGCTCCTAGTTGGCTACAAGTCAATTAATGAAAGGGAAAAGTCATTGTAACAAGAAATTACTAGAATCCTTAAGATTAGGGAGAGAGTTTACCTAAAAAAACATTAAATACACCTCAAAGATTCATTGATAAGTACATTCACTCATACATTCTATTAAATATCTTTAAGTGAGAAAGTGATATTTTGGCAAGTTTGCGATGGTGAAATATGTGGTAGTGAAAGAGTGAGAAGTGTAGGAGTTTCAGGATTGCATAGGAGAGTGGGCGTTTCAGAGGAAACCCTAATCCGGTTTATCTTCTTGGGTTAGACATCTAGTATCCCACAAGGGATCCCAACGGGTTTACTAGGGCTCGTCATGCGAGGCCTCACACGACAGGAAGTATTTGTCCTACGAGGACAAGACAAAAAAGGGAAAATATGCTAGTTCCAAGTTGTTGAGGACTAAGGTAAAGCTACAGGTCTATGTATCAAGATTAGAGGCATCAGGTCAGTTACATATGCAAAATGTATGTTATTCTATGTGTTATGAGGTTTCATCATGGTGATATGGTCGAACATGCTTGAGGCATTTCTCTATGAGTTTTGGTATATTCCTTGATTCAGATTCGTTGATGTATGGTACATGAGGGTTGAGTTATATTAGTTGAGGTACATTACTGGTGCATAGCTCATATATATTGGAACATTTTTTATGGTAATTAGTTGAGTCATATCATGAGTGATATGGCACATGTTTGAAGTACATGGTCTATGGATGATTAGTACATTGGTTGAGGTATATAGTTGATGAGACACATTTTGGTAATGTTATGGTTCATAGTTTAGCACACAATTGAGGAACATATATTGAAGATGATATGGTGTATATTTAGAGGAACTTGTTGGTGATCTTGGTAAATGGTTGGTACATTATTTGGTACATGATTTCCTATAGGGTTGGTACATGGTATGGTACAGGTGTTGATGTACATGGTTGACGGATGGTTGATATAGGTTGGTGTACATGGTTGATGATTGATGTACATGGTTTTGTGATGGTTTTGGTATCCATGTGAGTGGATCTGATTATAGTTGGATGTGGTAGTGACAACAACAGGTTGGTTGATGTGAGAGTGACAATGACAATTTTATGAGATAGTGAGAAGTTTATGTGACAGGTTTAAAGTGACATGATTGATTGATATAGCAGTGATAGTATCATTGATAGTGATAGTTTAGTATACACTTATATTTCAAGGTGAAAGGACTGGGAAAGGAAAGAGGGTTGTATCCTTATTTTTGTTAGTGTCGGAGAACACATGGATTTGGAGCTTCCTTTAGGTTCGAGGCTAACAATCAGGGGCTTGTATCCTCCTTCTAGTTGGAGCCAGAGAATTTAGGGAGTTATAGCTCCCTTCAGGTTGGATCCTGTAAATAAGGGGTTGTAGCCTCCTTCCAATTGCAACTGGAGAACTGAAAAGTTGGTGCTTCCTATGAATGGATTCTTGATATATATAATAAATAATTTTGTTATTTTCTCCCATTTAGCTTTCCTCGTAAACACTAGTCTATTGGGTATTTGATGTGATGTTGTTATTTCTTATGGTTATATGCTCATGATATATTTAATGCAATCATAAATGATACAATACTGACAAAATTAAATTTTATATATTATGGTTAACAGTGATAA
>JZKD02S1650924.1:88856-116118 GCA_000966675.3 Picea glauca
ACTGTCTACATATAAGAACCATTTAGGGAGGTAATCCAGTCAGGACCAATGAATGAAAGTTGATCAATAGTCACCATTCTTCCATCGTGAGGGAAAGATAACACGCGAAAAAGAGTGGACACAATAGCTTTCATGGCATAGACATAATCTCTCCCAAGGAGTAAAGAAAAATCCAAGGGGTCTTGGACTACCATGACATCAATAAAGACAATTTTCCCTCCCGAAGTTACAGGAAACTGAGGAAGGGTCCCTAAAGGTTGACTGGTTCTTCTATTAAAAGATAACAAATTATGCGTAACTAGGGCAAGCTAAGGACAACCTAGGGATTTCCAAGTAAAAGAGGAAAAAACACTAATGGACGAACCGTCATCTATCAACGTCTGAGGAATGTCCCAACCACAAACTTTCACTACAATCTGGAAAGGAATGTGAGAGGGAAGACGAGATCCAGTTAGCACACCCCAATCAAAATGGATGGCCTCATTACTTGGAGGGGGTTCCATAGGAGAAGGAGGAACACTCGCTGGCACAATAGAGTCTATATCAATGAGAAAAATGTGATCAGTAGGAGAGTAGGATCGACCGATGACAAGATCAGATCGACCACTT
The DNA here is from genome assembly GCA_000966675.3 of Picea glauca. Taxonomy (NCBI): domain Eukaryota; kingdom Viridiplantae; phylum Streptophyta; class Pinopsida; order Pinales; family Pinaceae; genus Picea; species Picea glauca. The sequence continues at coordinate 89,466 of JZKD02S1650924.1, forward strand.
GGGTTTCATTTTCCAATGGGATAATGGGGTCGACAAGTGGAAACAGATCGACCACTTAGGTGACATTCTCTAACGGGAGAGTGGGATCGACTGAGTATGGGATCAGATCGACCACTTTAGTGTCACTCTCTGAGGGGAGAGCGGGATTGACCAAGGATGGTATCGGAAAAATCACTTTGTCAACTAGTTCAACTAATGATGTGACCATATTGACGACATGATCAACCAGATTGACCGATGAAGGGATCAAAGTGATCATTCCATCAACTATAGTGTGGTCAAGAGTAAGCTTGTAATAAGAATATGGAAGTTGAGGCTGTGAAACAATCATGTCTTCTAGTAATTTTGCGGCTTCGCCCATACGAGGGAAAAGGTGAGTGAGATGAGTCCCTTTGCACAACATGCATGGGAACTTGGCTCTACTTTTCTTCTTCCCAATGGGATCATGACTAGGTGACAGGAGGTCATCAACATGTTGTATAGAGGCTGACGACATGGGTTGGTCAGGGTGTGTAGACCATACTTCTATAACCTTGGATAGACCAGGGAAATCCTTAAGAAGATGGATACCCTTACAAAGCCTACAAGGGTACTTGGGCTTACGACTTGTTTGGGTGATCTTCACATCATCAACACTCCCAACATGAGTAACAGTAACTGGTGTTTTCCAACATGTTTGACAGTGGTTGGAGGTTTTGACCCTTGTTTATCTTTCTTCTTCTTCTTATTCATCGGGTTACTAGCTTCAAAACTTTCACGCGACGAAGAAGATGAAACAAAAGGCAAAATTTCAAGTGAAGAATTCAAAGGATCAACATGAGGTTGATGCTCTTGGGGGGGGGAGTGCTTGTGACTGAAGCACTAACTGCATTCGGGATTACCTGAGTGGAAAACAACCATACTTCTAATCCAATTGTGAGACCTGGAAAGCTCAAAGTAGAAATATGAGGAGGACCAATGTTTCCATAAGAAGGAAAAAAAAAAGTTTCTCTTGGAAAAGGAGTTCCTTCATTGGTCATTCTGGGAATTGATGCCATAAAAATAAAGATCCAATCTGGAGTCCACTAGTGAAAAAAAATAACACACGTTAAAAATCTAGTAAGCAAACAAACAAACAAAACCTTCTCACAATGAGCACACTAGTTGGTGATGAAATCCAATGTTGCAGGAACAAAGTAAGAAGGGGCTGAGATAGAGCGGGTGGAAAATTTACGTTGACGACCTGCTTAACAGACTTACGCCTTGGTGCAAGCTCCCACACATAATCGTCGATATACCCTCCAAGGATCTCGAGTGAGTTTGGACCATGTCGATTCCAGGTACCATGAAGAGTTTCCCCTCCATATTCACCTTGTGTAAAGACACTAAAGCGATAGGCCACTAAGGTTACCAACCACTACAGTGATGCCTGGGGAAAAAGTCGACAGTCTGATCCACGCACAAGGGTAGGGTATCTATCCTGAAATCAACTTGAAAGGATTCCATTCATCATTGTGAGTATACCTCTCAAGCAACCCCCATAATATGCCCAACCTCTACACCAAGACCAACAAAGCAGGGTGAGTAGCTCTGTTAGTCTCAATGTGACCTCGTGATTGACCGTTGTGTTAGAAGGGCTTCCCAAGACAAAATGTAATAAGTGTATTTAACTGCTCCCTAACTCAAGATTCTATGTTTGTTTGCAACTTTGGAAATTTATCTTTCACACCTATTCCAAATCCCTACAACTAATCAAATGTAGGTTTGCTACCAGAAAGTATAAAAAATGTCCAATCAATTTTTTTATAAGCTCTTTATTTTATGGTTGCTGTTACTCAAAAGGAAAATGGCCTGGACAATATGGTGTTTTGACCGACTCAAAAGTTATGCAAAGAGATGAAGATGCAATCTTTTCATTTCGATGAAAGATATGCTACCAGAAGGAGAAAACATTTATCATTCCCATATGCATGATGTCCCAAAATTTTAAAACTCATCAATATCAATATCTTCAATAAGTGATTCAAGGAGGCTGTATACCAATACGCAATTCATGGCCCCCTTCGACCATGAGGGGGGGAATTTTTCAGAATTTAAGACCAAAAAATGCCAAGAATCATGTAATTTCGCTACTTCAAATGTAAGGATGCCCCCAATCTAATATAAAGCAAGAAATTAAATCTTTTTGTTTCAAAATTTTCACTAAAATCAACAATGAACTTTCTTAAAACAAAGAAACCCAAACTAAAAGTTTTCTTTTAAAGCAAACTATTCATAAGAAATCTGATCTTTCCCTAAAAAATCCTAAAGAAAAAAACACTTTGTAATTGAAAGACACTCAAAGCAAGAGACTAATCCTTCAAAAGAAAATAAAGCAAAGATGGCTAAAATAAATTCAAATAATGTCAAGCAGACTATAAACAAATCAATATAGGATCCAAAAGTTCAATTCAGCTGATCAAATAAAAATTGGGCATCAAAAGATAGGAAAGCCTAATTCCAATAAAAAATTTCAAATGGGTTTGCAACCTAGCTATATGGTGCAGTGCGAAAATTAGTGGAGTTCGCAGGCTGGACATAGGTAGGGTGTGGACATGTCGCACTGATTTACACAGTAGGGTACAAAACTGAGAGGTTTTCAAAGGCTGTAGACCAAAACAGTGCAAGACTGCTTGAAATCAAAGAGAATTTGGAAAAGGACAAAAGAGTCTAAGTGAATTTTCAGATCCAGAGAGTTTGGTTGGATCTCTCACTGACTCATAAAGAAGAAAACAAGGAATCAAAGAAAGGGAAACTAGACTAGCTGGGAAACAATATGTTCCCCAGTGGAGTCGCCAATTTTGTTATTGGATAAATCGGTAGGTGCGAAAACGAAGTAATATCCATAGATCCACCTATATCTAGAACAAAACACACCAGAACATGACACTTTCCTTAAGTTTTAAATATTGAATTTACTAAGTAAAGAGGAATAGGTGGCATACTGTTTAAACACCACTTTCTCTCGCCATCGCCATCCTAGCTCCATTCCAATGCTCATAAAATGATTATCCTGCAAAAGAACGCAACCAACCAAAGTGATAGTAATAACATAAAATCAATATACACCTATGTATGTGATCAAGGAATCATACAATAAAACAGAACAAGCTTTATAGGAAAGAATCATATTACTGTATCATATTAAATGTGAAAGAGATATTACAACCATGGCCTTGATGTTGTAAGGTCCCTTCCAACTGTTCCTCGTTCCCCACACACTTCCACTCCAAGAATTCTGAGAGCATAGGTTTGATAATATTCACAATCTATCTTGACAAAATGGCTCATCTAGCCAAGCTAACAATCTCCAAAGATCAATCCAATCCAAGCTAATCCTAAAAGCTAAAACTAAATTTCTCTATGAGAGCTCCTCTCCTTTTGTAAGTTTACGAGGATAAGGTAAGGAGGTTAGGATGATCCCACTAAATCATGAAACTGAGTAAGATCCAAACCATTCAGATGTCACCTCACCATGGAAGTTTCTCCTTCTAGAAGCATCAAGAAGATGCTCGTTTTTCCCACGTATGAGCATTCTCGCACCCTGCTTATAGAGCAACCTACGAACCTCTCACAACCCAGCTATGGTGTAGCCTGCAAGAATCATGCATTCTCTCACCCTAGCCATAGTGTAGCATGCAAAAATAATCTTTAATAGGATTTTTAGAAAGAAAAATGAAACTTCGTTTCTCAGGAAAAGTTCTTCTCCCTTATTTCTTCAAGAACTTAGGCCACTGACCCCTCTGAAGACTATAGACAAGTTTACATCATTAACGGTCATAGGGATGATGAAAATAATGTGTAACATTTCCTTTGACCACTAATCTAGAGTAGCCTTGGGTAATTTCCAAATACAGGACAATGTTAAAGGCCTATAATTCTGCTACATTATTGTTTTCAAGACCAAAATAGCTACATAAACCTAGCTAGTGTGACCCTTCTCATTATGAATGATTCTTCCATACCTTGCTTTCCTTGGATTCTCTTTTCAGGCACCATAAAAACTGATCTTGAGGAAGCCTAAAGGAGGTAGAGACCATACATCGGGGCTGGATAAACCATGATGAGGATGAATGAAACCTAGCCATGAAAGAGTGACATTGAGGTTCTGATATTCTACAATATATATGTTTGTTTATGGAATTGTATATCCTTTGTAGTCTAGTGAATGAGATGGAAGGTTTCCTTTATAACTGGACTAATTTGTCCTAGACTCATTTCTCTAATTTCTAGTTATCATTGAATATTATGTGATTATGTTATTTCAACTTATATTATGGATCTCTCACATCAGTAATCCTAGGAACAATTTCCAAATTTGATTTAAAATGTTATTCGAGAAGATGCATTGTTTCCAATGTTCAATAGTTTCTCTGACACTATCTATGTTTCGATCCAACTACTTGAATTCAACTGCCCCTCTATCCCATAGATATTATTTGTAAGTAAAAGTATTCAACAAATGTTCTATGGTTTTAGACTATTGTCTATACAAATGACAAATGAATGGTCCTTCAAATCCCATTTGAAGCAATTGATCCCATGTTAGAATCTTTACTGGAGCCACTATCCATAAGAAGTATGCCAAATTTGGAAAGAGTTTTATAGTTCATATTTAGGTCTATATTGGGTCATGAGGAAGACATTTATGCCTATAAAATATTGAATAAGATTCTTGGAGAGTGAGTATTCCAACTAACTAATACCCCTAATGCAATTTATCTAGTTTCTGGTCTTAATTGTGTTCTTTGTTAGAACATTCCAAAATTCCTCCAAATGAGAATTATTTTGGATATAATTACACTACTCCTTGGGTAAATAGGTGTGTTAGGCAAGGTCGTTGTCACTGTGAATCCATTAGTAACTAGTTGTTTTCCTTTCCTCGGCAAGAATATTAGTTAAATGGTGTTGTAAAATAGTCCGAGTCATTAATATTGGAAGTTGTTTCAAAGAGTATTCAAAAAAATGCATTGATCTCACATCTCTTATTTCCTAGAAACATTTATTTTGTATTAATGAATTTATTTTCCAAAAAACATCCCAGATCATAGAGCTAATATTGTCCCATCCCATCCTGATAAGGTCTTGATTAGTTATGCCTGCACCATATTTATTTCTCCATATTTTAACCCATATTTTGCTTCCACTATGAAGTCATTTCCACCAAGTTTTAGCACCTATATTATAATTTTGGGCTTCATAATATATCATACCTAACCCACCAACTAGCTTTGGGAGACAAACCTTCTCCATTAGATACCACTTTCTTTGAGAGTTGTTTGTGCCCTAGAGAAAGTTTCTTTATTTCTTTCTTATAGCCTTTAATACATGTTTTGGTGTAGCTAAAACTGAGGAAATATAAATATTCATGGTTTGCAAGACATATCTGATAGGGGTTAAGCGCACTAGAAAATTTAGTTCTTTGAAAGGCTAGATTGAAATATTTTTTTCCATTCCAGAAAGAAGGTATTTCAATGGTAAATTGTTGAGATAATTATTTACTAAAGGGGCTCCAATATATTTGGTTAGAAGGGAGATTCCTTGAAAATATCAAAGTCTTATGATATGCACTTGAAAAATGACAAGGGTATTGAAAAAACATAATTGATATTTAGAATGGTTGACGAAAGTACCCGACGCTTCCATAAATTATTCAAGGATACATTGAAGTTGACAATAAGAGTATCGTCTATAATATGAAGATGGAAAGTAGTTGAATCTTCTCCATGTAGTTTAATCCCCTTGATGTGTTTTCCTTATACAATTGTTGACAAACTCTTTCCAAGCCCCTCAGCCATTAGAATGAAAATGAAGGGGGAGAGAGGATTGTTGTAGAATATTTTTCCACCTAAATAGCTTATATTCCTTTGATTGGACCTCATCCATTCATATCCCATGTTTTCTTCTTGGTCCCTCCTAGAACTTTACCAAAACACCTTCCTAGCAATCCACTTGCACTTTATGATTAGTAAAGGTGTGAGTATTCACCCTTTCCCTTCAAAAAATGTGTGATTGAAATCAAAAGTACCAAAAACATATAAAAAATGTTCAAATTACATGCTCCTCACCAGGGTTTAGATGAATAATAATTCTATAAGTCCCTAAAAACCATGGAAAACTGGTCTCAATCATATTGAAAGGGTACAAAATAGACCCAAAGGAAGGATAAAGGTATATACATTGTTATTATACTATATCAATCATGTATCCCAAATAAACTAAGCCATTATATTCCTAAGGTTTTTATGACCTACATCTTCCTAGAAACCCTTGTTTCCTAGAGTTCATTTCCCATTCGTATCATTGAGGCCTAAGATTCCTCGATCATACTCATAGTCATGTGGAGAAAAATGTTGGATTTGTTGTATTTCTAAGTGGCCCAGTATTGGAGGAATCCAACTAGCCGTTACAAACAATGTTGAAAAAAAAATTAACTACATTTATTTGTATTCTTGTTCTTTTTAGAAAAATGAGGATCAATTTTCTTTCCCTCCCCTAAATTCAGATTTGTTTGTATTCAACTCAATCTCCTTTTCAATATTTATTCGAGGAACCAATTTACCTGATTAACTTAGTTAAAGTAGTTATTTTATTATCATTTTCATTTTTTCCAATAGTTTCAGGAAGGTTTGTTGTTTTGTGTGTGTAGGTATATAATTTGAAATAGAAATGAGGATAGTTGGAGTGAGGACAATTAACAAGGATCATCTCTAATCAGGCATATGAACTGGGTAAGACCTCTTGTAATTAACTAGTAGTTATTTAAATAATATCATAGTCTAATTTTTGGAAATATTAGCATTGTTCTTTGAGTTTTTCTTTGTTATAGTCATGCCTAGCTATATGGAAGTTTATTTCTACAACAAAATTGGCAAAAGCACTAGGGATAAATCCTAGAGTTATTCTCAATAGTGTTTTCTTTGTTTCCTTTTTAGCTTAGGTTTATCTTTGTATGTCAGTTTTCAAGTCTTTATTGTTTTCTTGCAGTATCAAAGGTGGTTCTGCAAGAATTTTTTGAGGGAATTTTTAGAGTTTTAGCCTCTTACAAGACACACTCGCTTCTTTCCTTATTTTTAAGTTTTGTATTCCAGACAAAAAGTTCTTATAAGAAGCTTATATGTTGGATCTATTAATTTGTGGATGAGTGTTGTTGGTCATATGCACTGGACATTCAAAACTTTGTTTTTGGTGTTTTTTCATCAAATTGGTCCACGTTGATCTGTTTTGATAGGTAATCGCATTAAAATTGGCATATAGATTGTGCATTATCAGTTTATTTCTCCATTTTTCCTATCAAAACCTTACATTGTGCATTATCAATTTCTTTCTCCATTTTTCCTTAGGCTTGAATCCACTACATTTTGAAACAAAGCCTTGTTTTCCATTTAATAAGTGTCATAATTTTCATTGTAAATATTATCGATCATGGTTCCCTAGTTAGAGCAATGTTTTTCATTTCTATACCCGTGCTAAAACAAATTGTATGTTAGGGGGGACTTTTATCCCCACCATGAATTTGAATTGAATTTGCATGAAGTCTTCTCAATCTATTGTTCTCCATAACTCATTAGGATCCCATTTTTCAATTTGTATATTTGCATCACATACCCTTATAGCCTAATTCCTATTTGAATTTTACATTTTTTAGTTACTGCATATGTATTCTCTTTAGCTACTTTCATTTTCATATGTTGCCTCTTCACCTCGAAACCCTATCCTTGGAGAAAACACCCTAATGAGTGTCCATATCCTGCACATCCTCCCTACATTTTGCATTGGTATGTTATGTGTACATGGAACTAGTTTGATAGCCCCATGAGACTTCTTTCCTTCACTGTATTTTAGCATTTTTTTATTATTTTTCACACTTTAATGATATGAAAAATACATCAAAAATAAAATATGATATAAAAGAAATTGGGGGTTGAAGAATACAAATATCTCTGTTGTTGGCATGTATCCTGAGTCATGTCACCCTTACAAAGCACTAATTTTTTAGTCATCTTCTTAGAAAGTTGGGTTTTAGTATGACCCTGGGTGAACCTTGATTTTTTGAGTTTAATTCTTTCCCAGGCTAGTTAATCTTCCATTTACTTTGGATATTTCATTGATGCATCTTAACATGGTAATCATTTTTTGGTACCAAGGGTGTCCAAAATATGAATTTTTATGCAATTCGTTCAATATTAACAATTTTATTTCATTTTAATTATATATGTATAATCTATTGTTACACATTAGTAATCCATTTTTTCTTATTCTAAAATCTGATTTAATATTTTTGACTTCTCCTTCCGTTATTTTTCATTTTAAAATTTTATACTTTTCATCATTTTCTATAGTCATTTTAATCTTTTCTTCCAAATCTGTCTCATAACTACTACTTTCATTTATGTAGAGTAAATTTGCATGATGGCTTAAAGAATATGCAACTTTATTCTCTTTACCTTTAATATGTTTTATTTCGAAATCATATTCATTTAGGAAAGCTAACCACCTATCTTTTCAAGCATTCAGATTTTGCTGATCAAATAAGTATTTTAAACTAATATTATTAGACACCATTGAAAATATTCTTCCTATAAGATAGTGTCACCACATCTTAAGGGAATGTATTATAGTAACTAGCTCTAAATCATGAGTAGAATAATTCTTTTCATGTTCTTTAATATTTCTAGATTCATAGGATACTACATAATTTTCTTGCATTAAAACCCCTCCTAAACATTTTTTACAAGAATCCGTACATACAACAAAATATTTATATGGATCCACAATTTTATAGTATAGGATCAATAGTTAGGAGGTGTTTTAATTTATTAAAAGTTTCTTGACATTTTTTTTCCAATTAAATTTTATTCCCTTCTTCTCTAATGAGGTTATAAAATATGCAATTTTTGAAAAACCTTCAATAAATCTTCGATAATAGGCAATAATTCCCATAAAATATCTTACATTAGTAACGTCTTTGGGAACATGCTATTCAATTATAGCTTTAATTTTATCTGGACAAACATAAATGCCTTCTTTAGAAATAACATGTCCTAAATATTGTATTTTATCTTTATAAAGTCACATTTGTTGAGCTTAGCATATAGTTCATGTTACCTTAACACTTGTAAAATTATTCTTAAATGTTCTTGTTCATTTTTCAAATATACTAATATATCATCAATGAAAACTATGATGAATTTATCCAAGAATTTACTTAAAATATTATTCATTAAACACATGAATGAGGTTGGAATGTTTTTTTAAACCAAAAGGAAATACTACAAACTCGTAGTGGCCATACTTTATTTTAAAAGTTGTTTTATGAATATATTGATCTTTTATCCTACTTGATGATATACAAATCGTAAGTCAATTTTAGAAAATATTGTCGCTCCTCTTACTTGATCGAATAGATCATCAATGCAAGATAAGGGATATATGTTTTTAATGGTCATTTTATTTATTTGTTGATTATCAATACACAATTGTAAAGTACCAACCTTTTTCTTTACAAAAATGTTAGGTGCTCCTCAAGGAGACACACTAGGATGGATGTACTTTTTATCTGTTAATTATTTCAATTGTATATTTAATTCATTCAGCTCTAGGATGTTGTAACAACCCCTCTCGTTATGGCTACATGCGATGCGTATCAAATGATTTTTTTTTTTGTTTTAAGAAGGAAGGAAACAACAACAAAAAATAATCAACACAACTCGATGACGAACACAACAAACGCATTCCACGAAATAGGAATCATAACAACCCAACATACTAGCACATTACGCCATTGGATGTAACATATGAACATCAAGTAGACAATTAAAACAAGTACCCGCTCACTCTGCCCTGCAGGGTTAGGACCTCCAATACACATAAGAAACACCAATCAGTTCAACAAAACAAATCCATGAAAATTAGCCAGAACTCTCTTAGAGAAGAAGAGACCACTATTAAACTTTACCAATAGGTACAACCTCAAAAATAAAACAACAACATCATCCAAAAGGGAGGCACATGATGCTAAGTCAGGTTCCATATGAATTTATTTCTCAACATGTGCAATGACCCAATCATGGTGTCATGTCTCCACAATGTGACCAAGGTGATAGGGACCCACGCGCAATGAAAACTTCTCAAACTTCCCACGTTGGGACATCAATCAATCGCATGTAATAGTATTGACTCCACACGTAGCTAGAACTCTCTCAACAAAGCTATAGTAGAAGTAGTTGTTATCTTACCTCTCTAGCAATCTAGCTCTACAAGTATTTTACTAAATGTAGTATGGAACATTTCAATACCTCAACAAATTTACATTAGAAGTAGAGGCTATAATACTTTTCGTAGAATCCAACTTAGTAAAATTTTAAAATAATTTACCTTTTAGTTACCGTGTCATTATTTTCTATGTGATCTATGTTTATTACCTTGTCATTGGTTTATTTTACAATGTCGATGAGTTACCTTGGTTTGTTGAGTAAACAAATTACTTCAACGCTGAAATTTTCTTTTCTACATCTCATGTAATTCATCACAGAAATTTTGAACTAATGGTGATATTCATTGCAATAAGCTATAATATCTATAAACTTCAATCTTATGCAAAACTTCAAAGGTTGGTTAAGTTAGTACTTAACTAAGATTTTGACCATTTTGGCTATAGACACTCTATAATATGGGTGCAAGAAGGATTGTGGTGGAGGGTATCGTACACCTTTGGATGCACTCCATTCCTACGATCAATCAACTTTCTAGTGTCTAGTGGGAATGGATGTTTAGACTATGAAAAAACCTGGTTAGAGGTTTCAATGCATATGTAGCGAAAATGATCAACCAATCAAATCAAGATATGCCTGGATTGATCATTGTCCATTCCAATTCCTTTGAGATCTTCTACGACATTATTGTCAATCGACTAAATATGGTCAGTTAAATATCATAATGTTGTGCAATTATATGGTCCATATCTATCAATGATAACATTGTAACTATCAATTATCAATGTATAAATATGAATGTATAACGTTGTGTAAATATCATAAGATATCGTTGTCTATTAATAGTTCCACTACCTAAAAATATAAATCATATCGCTAACCATTAATATAGGTTACTGTATCCAACACGACAATCGTTGTCCACAACATGAAAGTGTTGTCTGTAAAAGCACGTTGTCTGTATAGAATTGTAATTAAATCACTGCCTATAATCACATGTATATAAAGGTTGTTGTCTGTATATATTTAAAAATTGTTGTCTACATTCACATATGTATAATTCGTTGTCTGTAGATATTAAATTTGATGTCCATAAATATTACATTCGCATATATATATTTGTATAATACAGAGTAAATAATTGATAAAGTTGGCATAAATATATATGAAACATAGAGTTAAATAACCGATGTTGCAGTCATTTAAATACCGATAATCGCAGAGAATAAAATACCATTAAAAATCATAGAGTACAGAATCACTATTCAAATGCCAGCCAATCAAGTGTTGATCAATGCCAAGAAAATCTTCCAGAATTGAAATCGTTTTCAACATTAGATTCAGTGCTTACTAGTAAAAGATACTATATTAAATTGAAAGATCGTTGACAAGGTATACTATCATTGTATTTTATCATATATAAAAAAAATGTCAATGTATTAAAACGTAGTCATAAATATATATGAAACATAGAGTAGTAAATGAAACGCAGATTGAAATATATGTTAATAAAAAACAGAGTTAAGTATATGAAACATAGAGTGAATGAAACACTAATCAGATCTAATCCAATCACCATTCCATGTTGATTGAATCTAGGAGTAGTAATAATAAATTCCATCTAATCAATCACCATTCAAAAGATAATCAAATTTCCAGTCAAATCTAATCAAATTGCCATCCATTAACAAATCTAAAGACACAAACACATAAAAAATGCTATTATTACACATGACATAGCTGTCTAATTAACTGAATGGTATCATTGTCTAAATGTATTAAATTTATAGTCTAAAAATGGTAAGATCGCAGTGTAATAAATGTAATAAATCTTAACCATTACACAAGAAAATAAAATCCTACCATTACACATTAAATACACCACCACTTACATAGCAAAAAATCCAAAATTTACACAGTAAAAAAACAGAAGTGATCATAAAAAGCATTGAGATTATTAGGGCAATTTGATGGGATAAATAAATAACCAAAAACAAAGAGGTGTTATTAAAAAAGAAGAGAGTATTAAGATGTTTGCAGAGAGAAATGAATAAACAAAATGCAAAGGTAATATCACAAGCAGTCGCAGAGATAAATTCTTCAAAAATGCAGATGAAGATTTATCAATTCAGAATGAAGGGATTTTCATTCAACTCAAAGGCTTATCATTCACAATGCAGAGTTTTATCAATAAAAACGCAAAGATACTCAATCGAAAGAAGGTGCAAGGATCGAGGATTGATCACAAGAGAAAAATGCAGACATAAGGGATAGATAACTCGACGGAAAATTTATCGTTCACCCATCATCCATGCATAGGAAAGAAGGGAATTGAATATATAGGTCATTAAACACCAAAGTGATCAAATTCAATTTGGTTCCTAGCCGACTTCTTAGGCACAGACTAATGACTAAATGGATAAGGGAAAAACACGAATTTCTTCGTAATAATCAATTAAAAAAATACAGAAAATTCATAGCAATCGGGGTTTGGGTTTTCCAAGGCAATCAATTCAAAATGCAGTGAGCATAAGGCTAGGATGAATTTAAGTCCATTGATTATAAAAGGTGGAGTAAAACATAATATTTATACAATGGAAGTACAGTAATGAAATCAAAGGAACAATATTAAACTAGCATTAAAAAATATACGGATTGTAACATATTCAAATGCGAAAGCTCTCAGTAATTGTCCCATGCACACTCAACCCATCTCTCACTTGCTGACTGGTGTGACCTCATCGGTACCTCCCAACTAGCTCTAGGGGTACTATATTCCCCCTGAGCCCCCCGAGCTGCAAAGGGTAAACACACACAATACCAGAGAACCGATAGCACCCAACTCGCCTCGCAAGGTCAATATGCCACTCATTACCCGAGCTGGGTATCCCAACTCCCACAAGAGAAGCTTAGTCAAGATGAAAATCTAGCAACATAACGTTACGCATAAAGATCCCATACATACTCCTCCACCATCCTTTTTATTGAGTTTTTAAGTAATTAGTTTCCCAAATTATCATTAAATTCCTTTTTCATTAATTTTAATTAGGAAAACCCTCCCCCGTACACATCGCCTGATCCCCTAGTTTCACTAGAAAATTAATTTTATTAATTAATTAATTATTCCTATTTCTCTCACCCTCCTAAAAGCATTCCTAAAAATGCTCCTAGGTGCCCCAAAATTCCCTTACACTTCTTAAATGACTTGCGCCTTACTTAATTCCTAGTTGATCTCAGAATTAGAAAGTTCCAATGGAAAGATTCATTACCAAGTTAGACATTCATCTTTTTTCTTTACCTTTCCCCCCCCATTTTAGGTTTCCCCTTTTTCTTTAAGTTTCCTATTTCTTTTAAGCTTCCCTCCTTTTCCTTTTTAACTAAAAATCAAATTTAGCAAGTGTAAACAAAACAACCAATTACCCTCTTTTGATTTTAACTAAAATTAAATTAGCAAAAGTAAATAAAAACAACCATTTTCCTTTTTAAAATTTTAATTCTTCATGATAATTTGACTTAAATGAATTAATTGAATTTCTTGCCCCCCATTCTTGTTATATGTTTATTTATTATTATTTTTTTACCACATGTTTTACTTAGACCTAGTTTTTAATTTCTCTAGGTTGGGCGACATTTTATTAGAGAAAATTGTTTTTAATTCCTACATATCACATAATTCATTTTAAGGTCGACTAGGTTTATTCACTTACCAGTTAAAATAGTGACATGCCCTTCAGGATTCACTAGGTGCTTCAAGGGTGCCAATGGCCTCTTTCTATTTTCCTTCCATGACATGCCCTTCAAGACGCACTACGTGCTCTAAGGGTACCACTCACCTCTTTCATTTTCCTTATGTGACATGCCCTTCAGGACGCACTACGTGCTCTAAGGGTGCCACTCCCCTCTTGACTGACTTGGTAGACATAAAAAAAACCTGGAGTCAATACTCCGCCAGGTGATATTTTGGGAGACTAAGGGCCTCTAAGGAATAATCCCCCTACGTTATTGTGCACCCCTTAGAATCATAGCGAGTGACTATCACAGTCTTCCCTCACGACATCGTGGGTCTTATCGAACTAAGTAATAATTAACCTATAGTTTGAGCCACGATGGGAGTGCTAGTAGGTTGTGGCAGGGTTGCTCCCACACCTCTCCCTCAAAGTCTCTCGTTGTCATGCATAACCCCTCTTCTCCACATGTGAGTCTGGTCAACAAGCTATCATCAACCTTCATCCATGAATGAATCATGTCAGCAATAATAATTAATCATCATAACATCTAACCATATGTACATAAGTCACATCAACAATATTCAACCCAACAATCCACTCCCTGACTCGATCCATATTAAAAGGGGTTTCATCAATGCCTCTACATCCTTGAGGTCCAAAGTCCTGCACACTTAGGAGAACACATTCAATTGCACTTGTTTATGTAAATACAAAAAAATAAAATATTATCATATTCATAATGCCTCATAATCATAATCAAATGACCAATAGTATAATAATCTGGATCACTTGCATGTAAGTCTCCTCAAATAAAAAGTTCACTCAGTATGCGCAAGAGTGGGATGTTACATACACCCCTTCTTGTTTTAAACTTCGTTTGGAAGTTTCACGGTAAAAAAGTGATAGAATAAGGTGTATCACAGTATCATAAGTCTATTTATCAACACAAATGGAAACAACTGGCACATATCATATGCATCCTCCGAGGTCACTGAGTGCGGACTATAGTTGTCCCACTGAACTTTGACCTAGTCTATTGTTCAACACCATAGCTATCGAAAGAGATGGCCCAGGATGCATATTATTTTAGTCCTGAGCACACCCTCATAAAATATTTGCAAGGAACTCATTTCAATAACATGTGTAGGATCACTAATATAATGGCTCAAAACAGATACAAGAAAAACACCGTGCATACACCTAAAAGAATCGGGCAAGGCTAGTCAATAGTCCGCGACACTCTCTTTTCCACAATCTTGCATGATCCATGAACCTAGGATATAGTTTATCACTCTTTATAAACTTGTTCGAAATTTTATGCGATTTTACCCGCGAGAAGACTAGATTACCAACTTCAACACTACGATCGATACGATGATTTGGGGGTTGATTTTGATGTTTTTTATGCAAAAATATGGGTTTTTTGGGCCAAAGTTCTCGTTTTGAGGTCACAGTTCTCATTAAGTTGGTAACTATGTTTCCTCTACTAGTACTTCACTTCCTTGATCCTTTGTATTATTGTTTTCATTTGGTCTTCCATTTCTTGGATCACTTCTAGCCCTACTAGGACCATATCCTCAAGTCGAAACCAACTCAATGACGTCTGACACGGTCGCCTATAAACAAACTCGAAAGGCACCATCTTAATGGTGCTTTGATAACTGTTGTTATATCTGAATTCTACGAGTGGAAAGAATTGTTCCCAACTCTTATGTTGGTCCATCACGTACATACGGAACATGTCCTCCAAGATTTGGTTTGTTCATTTTGTCTGCATGTCTTTCTCTGGGTGATACGCAATACTAAATTTAAGTTGGTTTCCCAAGGAATCCTGGAAACTAGTTCAAAATCGTTCAGTAAACATTGATCCTCGATCAGATATAATTCTCTTAGGCATGCCATGCAGCCTCACAATATCACTAATGGAAAATCTATCTATGTTAGGTGCCTGATACGTTGTACACATAGGAATAAAAAGAGAACTGTTTGTCAGAGTGTCGACTACCACAAAAATCGAGTCGTGACTCCTTACCGTCACTCGCAATCCAACAATGAAATCCATCGAAATGATATACCATTTCGACTCTGGAATATCATGTGGTTGTAGTAATCCTGCTAGATGTCTATGTTCAGACTTCACCTACTGACATTCTAGAGATCTTTCCACGTAGTTGACTATTTATTCCTTCATTCCTTTGCAGAAGAATAAGGGTTTAAGGTGTTCCCTCATCTTTGTGACTCTTGGTTGAGCCATGTAAACTGCTCTGTGAACCTCGTTTAAGATCAAACTCCTCAAGTCATCATTCGGTGATACGTAAATTCAATTTTTAAATCTCAATAATCCATCGTCGTCAAATGTAAATCTTTCAAATCTTGGTACCATCATTGTGTTTTGTTCGATAAAATCCTTGGTCTCCTTGTACTAGTCATCGTCACGCTATAAATTTAGAATATTTTCATGTATATTAGTCTGAAGAGGCATCACCAAAAATATGAGGGGTCTCCAACTCAATACATCCACCACTCTACTCACGGTACCTTTTGTGTAAGTGATCTCTAAATTGTACTCGCTAAGGAATTACGACCAACGTCGTTGTAGCGCGTTCAATTCGCTTTGCGTAAAGATGTGTTTTAGTTGACAGTGGTCCTTTTTTAGTTCAAATTTTCATCGAATAAGGTAGTGTCTCCAAAATATCAAGGCCTATATAATGGCTAACAACTCTAAATCATGTGTTGCATAGTTCTCCTCATGCCTTCTTAACTTCCTTGAGATGTAAGCGATCATGCGACCATTTTGCATCAAGAATCTTCCCAAGCCTTCCTTGGATGCGTCAGTGCATACCAATAAGTTCATGTCCATGTCGAGGACCTTTATTATCAATGTCATTGTCAACAACTGCTTGATCCTTTGAAATGTCTTCGTGCGTTTCTCGGTCCAAACAAACTTATTGTTCTTGTTCTGCAATTCCGTAATAGGATTTTCTATCTTTGAGAAATCCTCAATGAACCGTCGATAGTATACTGCTAATCCCATAAATCTATGCACTTCTGGGACATTCGTCGACGTAAAACATTCCATAATAGCCTCAACCTTTTCTGGGTCCACGATGATACCTTCACCGAAGATAACATTCCCTAAGTAGTGAATCTTCGATTGATAAAATGAGAATTTAGACAATTTCCCATACAAATTTTCCTCTCGTAGACACTGTAGTAACAAGCATAAGTGCTCATCATGCTCCTCCATCATCTGAGAGTAAATCAAAATATCATCAATGAATACTTGGACGAACTTGTCCAAGTATTCGCGAAACACCATGTTCATCAAACTCATAAATAACCCAGGTGCGTTTGTTAGTCCAAAAGGTAAAAAAATAAACTCGTAACACCCAAACCTGGTCTTCAAGGTGGTATTAGAGATGTCATCCTCCTTGATCCGTAATTGGTTATAACTTTATCACAAGTTGATCTTTGAAATCACCATTGCGCCTTTCATCTAATCGAACATATCATCAATCCTTGGCAATGAGTATTGATTCTTGAACGTTTCCTTGTTCAATTGACGATATTCAATTCAGAGTCTCCACGACCCATCCTTCTTTCTTATGAAAATAATAGGCACACTGCATGGTGACACACTTGGATGTATAATTCCTAGGTCCAACAAGCCCTTCAGTTGCATTCTCAACTCCTGTAACTCCAGGGTCAACATCCGATAAGGCGTTCTTGTTATTGGTTCAGTCCTCGGTTTTAGGTCAATGATAATTTCCAATTCCCTCTCCGGTGGCATCCTAGGTAATTCCTCAGGGAAGACACCAACAAACTCCTGACAAACAAAAGGTGTTCTAGACCTCTCATGGCTCCCTTCTCGTTTAACGCAAGGATCTCATAAATATTAAATCCCTTGCGCAAGATCTTCCGTAGTTGTAAGGAAGAGATGAACCTCAGGGAAAATCCCTGGTGCTCACCTACAATCACGTGTCTCTCTCCCTCATCATCGATCAAGCTCAACCAATTTGTATTACAGTTGAGTATTGCCTCATGAGATTCCAACCAGTCAATACCAATCAAGATGTCATAATATCCTAAGATAGTGACGTACAAGTTATCCCTAGTGAAAAATTCTCCCAAGTTAAGGCTACATCCCGTAAGCTTCCCACCAACCTTTTGTTTAGCTCTCGAAGCCATTTCTATAAAGCCAAAATCATCTTGTTCGACTGCCTTTACCTTAATTCTATTTAGC
This sequence comes from Picea glauca, assembly GCA_000966675.3. Lineage (NCBI taxonomy): Eukaryota > Viridiplantae > Streptophyta > Pinopsida > Pinales > Pinaceae > Picea > Picea glauca. The sequence goes on from JZKD02S1650924.1 coordinate 107,669, forward strand.
GCTTCCCCAGAATTGAAACTCTTTATAGCACCTGGATCCATCAAAATTCTAAGGGTCTGGTCAGCGATGGTACCTGATGTCTCGAGCACAATCCACTGTTGTTATGCCTGGAGGTTATTCACTTCTGCATGAATTTGATGGGCCTTGTGCAATTTTCCCATGGTAGTGATTCTGACTGCTCTATATTCTCTTGTCCTCTCTTGAAACCATTCCTCAAACAATTCCCATGACACATCTTCGACTACCATGTTAAATTGCGACAGAAGCGTCTTCCGCCATAGAAGAGTGCTCCCCTTTAGTTGAAAGAATACCATGTGGCCCTTCATGTTGGAGGTGGTCGCCAAGTGCAAAGCACATATCCATATTCTCCAACCATGCCTCGACGACTCAGTCATCCACAACACTCGTGGACTTGCAAATTTATCCCTCTCTAGTTCTTGGTTAAAATTAATGGTACTAGTTGGGGCGTGTTGTGGACCCTCAGGAGTATAAGAGCCCTGGCATCATCTCAGTATAGATAATGGAACAAGGCCTCTGAGATTCCCTGAAAGGACCTTTTCAATCCATCATCATCCATTATAACAATTAGATCCAACCCAAAGACTTGTTCCTCCCCTTGGGGTTTAGACTCTGAGAGTGTGGGCACTTCTGGAGGCATCACACCTCCTTCCATTACACCATGTTGTGAACCTCTGTGGCATCCTCCAATAAATATCACCACATGGACACGTTAAAGTTTTTAATTAACAATAGGTTAATACTCAAGGGTTTACTATAGTGGAAAGCATGGCGATCCATAGTCACAGGGTTGAACCTACTCTAATTCTATATGTAACGACGTTCCTTGTTACGGCTACATGTGACATGTAACAAGTGAAATATTTTTTGTTTTAATTGGGAAGGAAAAACAACAACAAATAATCAACACAACTCGATGATGAACACAACGCACACACTCCAAGAAATAGGCATCATAACGACGCATCATACTAGCGCATTACGCCGCTAGATGTAACATACAAAAATCAAGTAGACAATTAAAAATACTACCCACCCATTCTACCCTGCAGGGTTAGGACCTCCAACACACATAAGTAACATCAATTAGTTCAACACAACAACTTCCACGAAAAGTAGCCAGAACTCTCTCGACGAAGGAGAGACCGCTATTAAATGTTACCAACAGGTACAAACTCAAAAAAAAAACAACAACATCATCCACAAGGGAGGCTCATGATCCTAAGTCATGTTTCATATGCATTTATTTCTCAATGCCTACAATGACCCAATCAAGGTGCCATGTCACCACAATACGACGAAGGTGCTAGGGACCCATGCACAACGAAAACTTTTGAACCTTCCCACAGTGGGACATCAATCAATTCCAAGTAACAATACTGACTCCACACATAGCAAGAACCCTCTTAACAAACCTATAGTACAAATAGTTGCTATCTTACCTCTTTAGGACTCTATCTCTATAAGTATTTTACTAAATATAGTATGGAACATTTCAATACCTCAACAAATTTAAGTTAGAAATAGAGGCTATAATACTTTTATTAAACTCCAACTCAGTAAACTTTTAAGATAATTTACATTTTAGTTACCGTGTCCTTATTTTCTATGTGATCTATGTTTATTACCTTATCATTGTTTTCATTTACGATATTGATGAGCTACCTTGGTTTGTTGAGTAAATAAATTACATTGTTAAATCAAATGTTCTTTTGTACATCTGATTTAATTCATCACATAAAGTTTCACCTAACAGTGATATTCACTGCAATAAGCTATAATATCTATCAACTTCAATCTTATGCAAAACTTCAAAGGCTGATTAATTCAGTACTTAACTAATCTTTTGAACATTCTGTCTATAGACACTCTACAATATGGGTGCAAGAAGGATTTTGGTGGCGTGTATCAGATGCCTTTGGATGCACTCCATTCCTGTGATCAATTAACTTTCTAGTGTCTGGTGGCAATGGATGTTCAAACTATGCAACAACCTGGTTAGAGGTTTCAATGTAGAGGCAACGGAAAATGATTAACGAATCAAATCGAGATATGCCTAGATTCATCATTTTATATGCCAATACCATCCACTTCCTCTACAAAAATGTTGTCAATCCACTTAAATATGGTCAGTTAGATATCATAACATTGTGCAACTATATGATCCATATCTATCAATGATAGCATTGTAACTATCAATTATCAATGTATAACTATGAATCTATAATGTTGTGTAAATATCATAAGATATCGTTGTCTATTAATAGTTCTACTTCCTAACAATATAAATCATATCACTAACCATTAATATAGGTTATCGTATCCAACACGAAAATCGTTTTCCACAACATGAAAGTGATGTCTATAAAATCACGTTGTCTGTATACAATTATAATTAAATCGCTCCCTATAATCATATGCATATAAAGGTTGTTGTCTTTATATATTTAAAAATTGTTGTCTACATTCACATATGTATAATTCTCTGTCCTATGGATATTAAATTTGTTGTCCATAAATATTACATTCGCATATATATATATATATTTGTATACCACAGAGTAAATAATTGATAAAGTTGGCACAAATATATACAAAATGCCAAGTTAAATAACCGATGTTGCAGTCATTTAAATACTAGGAATTGAAGAGAATAAAATGCCATTCAAGAATGCATAGTATATAATATCTATTCAAACACCATCTAATCAAGTGTTGATCAATTCCAAGAAAATCTTCCATAATTGAAATCGCTATCAACATTAGATTCATTGCGTACTAGTAAAAGGTATTGTATTAAACTAAAAGATCGTGTCGATGGTATAATATCATTCTCTTTTATCATATATAAAAACACTGTCAATGTATTAAAACATAGTCATAATTATATATGAAATGCAGAGTAATAAATGAAACGCAAAGTTAAATATATGAAACACAGAGTTAATGAAATGCTAATCAGAGCTAATCCAATAGTCATTCCATGCTAATCGAATCCAGCAGTAGTAATAATAAATTAAAACTAATCAATCACCATTCAAAGCTAATCAAATCACCATCCATTAACGCATCTCAGGACACAAACAGATAGAAAATGCTATATATTACACATGACATAGTTTTCCAATTAACTGAATGGTATCATTGTCTAAATGTATTAAATTTGTAGTCTAAAAATGGTAAACTCTCAACCATCACTCTCAAAATGTAATAACTCTAAAAATGGTAAACTCTAAAAATGTAATAACTCTAAAAATGGTAAACTCTAAAAATGTAATAACTCTCAACCATTACATAAGAAAAAAAATGCTACCATTACACATTAAAGATTCCACCATTTACACAGTAAGAATGCCACCATTTACACAGTAAAAACACCAACATTTACACAATAAAAACACATAGGTGATCATCAAAAACACTGATATTATTAGGGCAATTCACTACGAGAAATAAATAACCAAAAATGCAGAGGTGATACTAAAAACACATGGAGTATTAAGTTTTTTGTAGAGATAAATAAATGAACATGATGCATAATTAATATGCCAGGAAATCACATAGATAAATTATTCAAAAACGCGGGCGGAAATTTATGAATCTAGGACGCAGGGATTGTAATTCAACTCGAAGGCTTGTCATTCACAATGAATAGTTTTATCACTAAAAACACAAAGATACTCAATCTAAAGAAGGCCCAAGGATCACGGATTAATCACAAGAGAAAAAAACAGAGGTAAGTAAGGGATAGATAACTCAACAAAAAATTTATCCTTCACTCATCATCCATGCATAGGAAACTAGGAATTTGAATCTATAGTTATTTAAACACCAAAGTGATGATTGTCGATTCAAATCATGGACGATTTCTTAGGAACGGACTAATGAATAATGGGATAATGGAAAAACATGAATTTATTCATAATAACCAATAAAACAAATACAGGAAAGTGATAGTAATCAAGGTTTGGGTTTGTCAAGGGAATCGATTCAAAATGCAGTGAGCGTAAGGTTGGGATGACTTTAAGTTCATTTATTATAAGATGCTGAGTAAAACATAATCTTTACACAATATAAGTACATTAATGAAAGTGTAGGAACAATATTAAACTACCATTCAAAAATATACGCATGTGTACCGTAGCCAAATGTGAAAGCTCTAGGTCACTGTCCTTCACGCGCTCTGCTCAGCGCCCGCTTTACGATCGATGTGACCTCACCGATACCTCCGAGGAAATGCTAGGCGTACTCTTCTTCCCCTTGAGATCCGAAACTGCAAAAGGGACACACACACAATACCACTGAACCTCTATCACCTAACTCACCTCTCAAGGTCAAGCTACCACTCGTTACCTGAGCTTGGTATCCCAACTCCCACAAGAGAAGTTTAGTCAAGACAAAAATTCAGCAGCGTAACGTTACACATAAATATCCCATCCATAATCCTCCTCCTCCATCCTTTTTATAGAGTTTTTAAGAAACTAGTTTCCCAAATTCTCATTCAATTCCTTTTTCATTAATTTTAATTAGGAAAAACCTCCCCCATACACATATTTCTCGATGCCCTAGTTGCACTAGAAAATTAATTTAATTAATTAATTAATTATTCCTATTTCCCTCACCCACCTAAAAGCATTCCTAAAAAAGCTCCTAGGTGTCCCAAAATTCCCTTATACTTCTTAAATGATTTATGCCTTACTTAATTCCTATTTGAGTTCATAATTAGAAGGTTCCAATGGAAAGATTCCTTACTAAGTTAGATATTCAATTTTTTCTTTACCTTTCCCCCCTTTTAAGGTTTCCCCTTCTTATTTAAGTTTCCCTCTTTTTCCTTTTTAACTAAAAATCAAATTTAGAAAGTGTAAACAAAACAACCAATTACCCTCTTTTATTTTAAACTAAAATTAAATTAGCAAAAACAAATAAAAACAACCATTTCCCTTTTTAAAATTTTAATTCTTCATGATAATTTGACTTAAATAAAATAATTGAATTTCTTAACCCCCCTTCTTTTTATATGTTTATTTATTATTAATTTTTTACCACATGTTCTACTTAGACCTAGGTTTTAATTTCTCTAGGCCTGACGACATTTTTATTATGGAATTTTGTTTTTAATTATTACTTATCACATCATTCATTTTAAGGCCGACTAGGTTTATTCACTTACCAGTAAAAATCCTGGCATGCCCTTAAGGACGCACTAGGTGCTCCAACGGTGCCACTCACCTCTTTCAATTTTTCTTACACGACATGCCCTTCAGGATGCACTACGTGCTCCAAGGGTTCCACTTGCCTCTTTAGTTTTCCTTGTGAGACGTGACCTTCAGGACGCACTACGTGCTCCAAGGGAGTCCCTCGCCTCTCGACTGACTTGGTAGACATAAAAAAACCCTGGAGTCAATAGTCCACCAGGTGATCTTGTTCGAGACTAAGGGCCTCTAAGGAATACGACCCCTTCCTTATTGTGCGCCCGTTATAATCATCGCGAGCGACTATTGTATTTTTCCCTCACGACATCATGGGTCTTCTCGAACTAGGTAATCGTTAACTTACTTTTTGAGCCACAACGAGAGTGATAAGAGGCTGTAGCAGGGATGCTACCACACCTCTCCCTCAAATTATCTAGTTGTCGTGCATGAAACCTCTACTCCACATGTGAGTCTGGTGGACAAGCTATCGTCAGCATGCATCCATCAAAAAATCATGTCAGCAATAATAATCAATTATCATATCATCTAACCATATGTACATAAATCACATAAACAATATTCATTTCAACAGTCCACTCCCTGACTCGATCCTGAGTCCAAGGGATTTCATCGATGCCTCTGCATCCTTGAGGTACAAATTCCTACAAATTCAAGAGAATCTGGTCAATAACACCTGTCTATGTAAATACAACAAAATAACATATCATCATATCCATAATGCCTCATAATAATAATCAAACAACCAATAGTATAATAATCCGGATCATATGGACGCAAGTGTCCTCAAAGAATTATTCTTCTCAATGCGCGCAAGAGAGAGATGTTACAAATGTTCATCCTATAAGGATCCTTAGAGACTGGTGCTGCTCCACGTACTATATTTATGGTAAAATCTATATCTCTTTGTGGAGGTAATCCTGGAATATTTTCTGGGAATACGTCTTTAAATTCATTTAAACTAGGAAAGTACGAGATATTAATCTGTTTATTTCCTTCCTTGTTATCTATTACATGTACAAGATATAATTTACAAACTTTACGCACACACAATTTCATTTGCAATGTTGATATTTCCTGAACATAAAATTATTTAGGTTTCCCCTTAATATTAACAACATTACTAGTATAATCCATGCATAAAAATGTCTGATTATAACATTCTAGTATCACTCTATGTTATTCCAACAAATTCATACCAATCAACAAGTCATAAGACCTCAAAGGAAAAACATTCAAATCAGGATAGGTTTTGAAATCATTCATAAAAAATTCACACTTGCCAACAAATTTAGTTACTTTTGGTTTTGTACCTGTAGCAAGTTGAACTAACCATGACATTTCAAACTTGTTTTTTTGTAATATGCACATCCTCACAATTCTAGGTGAAATATGACTTAAACTAGAACTAGGGTCAATCAAAATAGAGATTGGTTCATTATTTAGCATACCTTCTACTTCCACCATAAAAGTTTGATGATCTTCTTCTCTATTTTCCAATGCTAGGTTGATTTTTCGAATGTTCCTTACCATTTCTTCAACTGTAGAAGCTTCACGGACAATATGCAAGTTGTTGCTTTTTATTCCTGAGCATACACTCCTTGTAATAATGTGGGTCACCACACTCCCAACATTTCAAAGGTTCTCTTTGGGTTGTGTTTTTATTATAAACAATAACTGGTTCTTTATCCTTATTCCTAGAATGATTATAAGGTTTATTACCTTTATAGTTACTCTCTTGATAACTTCGTTGATTATTTCCAAAATTCTTATTATAAAATTTTGTTACTTTTCCTTTTTGTTCAAATTTATTATTCTTTTTATCTTTCCATTTGTTTACATTTTGATTTTTGTTTTTATTTTGTTCATAACTGAAATTCCTCTTCCTCATTGCTTCTTCTAAAGTTCTTAGGTTATCATATTCAATTCTTTATTTATAAACACGAGGTATACAACTTATAAAATGTTGAATCTTTGGATTTTCATCAACAATATAGGGCACATAACACAACAAACTTAAAAACTTACTACATAAGTCCTTCATCGTCATACTTCCTAGTTTTAAATTATTAAACTTCTTAACCTTTTCCTCGAAATATTGTTCTGACATGTATTTTCCTTTAAAATATTTCTTAAAAGTTCTCCAAGTTATATATCGTTCTTTAATATATTTTACCTTTTTTATATCTTTCCTCCACATATAAGCTTGCCCAATAAAATTATATATTTCCATTCACTTTTAAGTCACTAGAATAATTATATATTTTGAAGTATTTCTTCATTCTTGAAATTCATTCTTAAATCTCTTCTCATTTTTAAATTTCACCATTGAACAGAAGGGGGCTTGATATTTTTAAATTCCCCAATGATTTCATCATAAGAATTAATTTTCTTTTTAGTTTCCAACTAGTTAATATCATTTCTTTCACTTTAATCTTCATATTTTTTTTTTGTTTTATTATCCAATTTCTCATTAGTATATTATTGTCACTATCTGAAGATGCTTGTTTTCTTAATTTTCATTTGCATTCTTTGTTTCCAATTTCGTTCGAGCCAAATTCCTTAGTCTTAATATTTTCATGATCATGCAATTTATTTAATAATACATCATTTAATTCTTCTTGTGCTTTTAGGATACGTTTTTTATCATCTTTGGCACTTTGTAATTATGATTTTAAATCTTTAACTACTTGTAACATTTCAGACTGTTTATCATTTCTACTTTCATTTAGATTTACCTAGATATTTTCTTCATTAAACTTTTCTCATTCCACATTATCCCGATGTTTGAGATGAGAACCCCCTTCTCCTGACATCATAATTTCTTTCCTCTAATTTATAGAAATACAACAAGAAAATTTTCCTTTCTCCTTGTGTAATAATAAGTGAGAAGAAAATTCATAAATTTTATCATTCTACTTTGAAAAATAAAGAGTAAGACTTCCTAATGCTATGATAATTTATATGTAATCTGGTTATTATGTTGAGTCCTCTTAGGCCAAGTGTTGAAACTTCATTTCTTATACCATTTTGTTCCAAACCCTAAATTTTTTTTTTTTCAATTAGCATAAATGCAATTTACATGTATTGAAACAGTTGTATGCTACACCTTAGGTTTTCTATTGATCTTATAAGTTTATATTTATTTATCATACTAATCGAACCTATATTCATTTCTAAATTTTCATATTCATTCTTAATATTAAGTATTTACATAGAAAT
>JZKD02S1650924.1:129786-140895 GCA_000966675.3 Picea glauca
TATATATATATTAATTCTTTTATTTTTATTACAAAATAGTATTAATACTTTCAAAATAAAATAATAAAATCTTGAAAACAATAATATTATTATTGACTAGTTTAATGACTAGTCTAAAGCGCTTATAAAAATAAAATATTTACAAGATATCTGTGATATGAGCTTAATATCTGGATGAAAAACTAGGCATTTATTGACAGAACTACTACGCCCGAGACCATGCTAGCATCCTTTAAGGTTAGGCTTCGAGTATGAGACCCACGTGCCCAGCCCAGGCTCTCAGTACATAAACCCTAAACTCTCACTACCCACATGCCCAACCCAGGCTCTCAGGACCTAAACCTTAAACTCTCACTAGTCCATCCAGTGTTTTCCCTCAAGCAGCTTGTTTTATTTTCTTCCTGACTCTGGTCACCCGGGCTTCCCTAGATGGTTCCTCTCTTTGTATTCTGGCTCAAGACTCAGGCTTGGAGCGACAAAAGAATTATTCATTCGAGGTATTTTTTCAAGGGCCATGTGTAGGTCTAGCTATAGAACACCCCTAGGGAGATAGAGTCTCACTGTAATGTACCTCAAAAATCACCATAATATATATATATATATATATATATATATATATATATATATATATATATATATATATATATATATATATATTTGTACATGTATCCTTGAAAGGTTTTTCGAGGTCTCCAGTAAGTAGGCTTTCTATTATAAAGCTTGAGGCTGAAAGTTTTTTTAGAAACCTTGTTGTCGTCTACTATGCAACTTAAAACTTCCTATTGATACAATAAGTGTATCCTCCTCCCTTCAATGTTTATTCAAAGTCTTGTAACAATTACCAATATTTCTTACTTGATAATGTCTATAATACCAACACAGGTTTAACTATACGAGCATCTTGCAAACATGTCTGTTACTTCAATATCTCTAACTGGAACACAAAATTCTCCAATCAACACACATCAACTCCCGAAATTGTGAAAAGTGACCAGCATGTCAGGGTTTCGGAGTTTGGGATTTTGCAATTACAACAGCCAACGTCAACGCACAACAAATCCCGAAACTGTGAAACATGACCTGCATTTTGGGATTTCGGAGTTCGGGATTTCACGAATTCAACAACTCTCAAAATCGCAAAAGTTGACTAGCATTTGGGATTTCAGAGTTCGGAAATTCGTGAATACAACAGCTAATATCAACGCACGACAACTCCCGAAATCGTGAAAAGTGACCAGCACTTCAGGATTTCGGAGTTTAGGATTTTGTGAATATAGAGGTCAAACATCGACAGGTACAAATCTCCGAAATACGAAACAAAGGGAAGGTTGGATTAACGCTTTGGGGTTTCGGGCTTTCATAACTTCGTGGGTTCAAGTGCCTCAACAACAATAGCATAAACCAATTTTTGAAATGCGAAAAAGAGAAGCTCAGTACTTCAGGATTTCAGGTTTCAAAATCCCGCAACTTCAAAATCCAAACATCAAACACAAACAATTTCCGAAATTGCAAAAGGATATGTGGAAATACCATTTTTCAAGATTTTGGGGTTCTGGGTTTCGGGGTTTCAAATATCGACCAACAACATACCATAGCTTTTGAAAATGTGAAAGGCGGAAGGATGTGTGACCAACACATTGGGATTTTGGGGTTCAGAACTTCGCGAGTTTCGATGTCCAAACATCAACATATACGAACTTCTGAAATGCGAAAGAGGGAAAATGGGTCCTGCATTTCGGGATTTTAGGAATTCGGGCTTCGGGGTTTCGGGGTTTAAAGTACCCAATAACTGCATACAACAATCCATGAATTCTAAAAACAACAAGATGTGGGATTAACTACTTCAGGATTTTGGGATTTATGAACACATGGAACATAAAGACAAATGAAAAAGAAAATCCGAAATGCAAAAAGAAATTTGGGGGTGGGCCGTGCAATTTCGGGTTTCGGGGTTTACTGACTCCCGATGCAAAACATTTCATGACATCAAACGCCAAATCGCAAAGTTACGAAAAAGGTAAGGGGCCCATCCAATATCGGGTATCGACGTTTGGTAATGCTTGATGCAAGAACAATATACCACGGGAATCGTCGAATCCCAAAATTCGATCGGCTGTGGGGCCACTTTAGGTTTTCGGAGTTTGCAAGAACAAAAGGACTCCACACAGGTTGAACCGATAAACTCTGAAAGGTCGAAGAAGGAAAGGAAACATGAATAGAGTTTACAAACTCAGTAATTTTGTTCTTGACAATATTCATACAGTTAGATTATGGAACTTACAGCATAACCTCCACTCCAAAATATACCAATCTTCAGCATTGATTTTACTCATAAAATACATATAGAAAGAAAAGTAACAATGAATTTAATTTAGAGGGGATTTCTTCCAGAGTTCAACCATGCATAATCCTTTCAACTATCATAACGAATAAAAAGGCCAATTTCTATCATTCGTTCAGAAAGGGATCACTCGAGATCAGATTTACCATAGGTTCTTGGTTAGTGTTTAGGTTTCGGTTCTGATTTAACACATACATTGCATCAAATATAAATTCATTTAGAAAAAGAATGGAAATCATTCTAGTTCCAATCAAACACATTCCAGCAGATGTAAAATCATTCAGAACAAAGAGGGAGAAAATTTAACATATATGAACCAATTTGTGGGAAGACAAGGGGAACAACCACGTTCCTCCCAACCATAGAACAAGGCAGCCAGATCTACTTGCTTGATTCACCCCCCTAGCTTGACCATGAATCCATGAGGGAGAACTTGGAAATTCCTCCTCGACAATGTCCTTCAATTCCAACAGTTATCCTCTTGCTTCACACTTACTCAACAGTGCTCATAACAGTAAGACAATTTGGTTTCAACAAAACTCCTCTTGCCTCACACTCAATCCCCAGTGCTCATAACATCAAGAGAGTTCAGAAATCCTTTCCCAGCATACTTGGCAGCATCATGCCTCGTCGCATATGCTATTTATCCATTTTTGCCTAGGTCTTTTCCCTCCTTTGGGGATTTTTATAGCTTTTCATAATCCCTGATTTTCAGGGGCTGCCAATGGCCAAATCTCTGGTTTTCCACTTGTAATCATCAACCCAGAGGCAGTTCCAACTTGTTCCCCACTCATGGAGTCATGGTCAGTTGATTTTAACATGGTTGTTCCATTTGTCCTCCTGCAGTTAATATAATTATTCTGTTGTGATACAAGTGTCATAGTCAAATAGTTAGTTGGGTCCAAACAGATTTCTTCCCAACAGTCACAATAATTAAATTCAAAATTCAAAATTTCCATAAATGGAAAAAAAAATTCCAGATTCGAATTTGCCAAAAACGGAAATAAATTTCTAGCACATAAAAATAAAAATATTTATTTTGGGGGGATGTCACATCCTTTTCCCCTTCAGTAAAACACTGTCCTCTAATGTTCGTTCCTTTCCTGGAATAGGATTGGATGAGATTTTTGCAAATCTCCCTACAATTCCCAAGTGGCCTCCTCGGGACTAAAGTGCTTCCATTGCACCTTTACATGAGCGATGGATTTGTTTTGAAGTGTTATTTATCTCCGGTCCAAAATGCGTAGGGGTTACACCTAGAACTTTCCCTCTAGCTCCACCTTCACCAAGCTCCAATCAATCATATGAGTAGGGTCATGAATATACTTTTTCAACAAAGAAACATGAAATACATTATGAATTCTTAGATTAGCTGGAAGTGAAAGCTGATATGCTATGGGTCCAATTCAAGCTAGTATCTCGAAGGGCCCACAAAACCTGGGTGCCATCTTGGCACAGTTCCCCAACTTCAGCGATCCTTTTCGGGCTTTGACCTTGAAATAAACATTGTCTCCCACTTGAAATTCCAATTGTCTTCTTTTCTGATCCGCATAACTCTTATGTCTGTTCTATGCTTCTTTCAAGTTCTGTTGTAGTTTATTTACCATGTTCTCCATTTCTTAGAGCATCTTTGCTCGAACCATGTGTCTGTCAGTCGGGTTATCCCAGCTAATCAGAGTTGTACACTTTATGTCGTACATTATTTCGAAAGGGCTCAACTTAGCCAAAGTTTGGTACCCATTGTTATATGCAAATTCTACCAAGTGTTGGTAATCTTCCCGCTTGTTTGCTTTTGTTCTTACATACATGTAGAGCATATATTATATGATTTGGTTTGTCCTTTCGGTCTGTCCATCCATTTATGTATGATAACTCGTACTGAAATTCAAATTAGTATTTAGCCCTGCAAACAATTCCTTCCAAAAAGTGGATGTGAATTTTACGTCTCTATCTAAAATCACCATTTTAGGAATACCATGTAGTCTAAAAATTTCTTTCATGAATATTTCAGCAATATTAATAACTTTAAAAGTATACTTTACAGGAATAAAGTGTGCACACTTACTGACTTTATCGATTACAACCATGATTGAATTATTATGTTTCTGGGTTTTAGGCAAATCTATTATAAAGTCCAGTGATATGGTCTCCCATTTCCATTTTGGTACTGGCAATGGCTGTAATAGCCTGGCTGGATGGTGGTGTTCAGCCTTTACCTGCTGACAATCTTGGCACCTAGCCAAGTACTCTGCTTCTTCACCCTTCATATTAGGCCAATAAATAGTTTTATGAGTGTTGTTATTGTCTTTTGGTAACTTGGATGGCCAGAGTATGGTTTCTTATGCACTTCGTCTAAAATAGTTAATTTTAGCTCTGCTAAATCTGGTATGTAAAGTCTGTTTTTAAATCTTAATAGCCCCTTCTCGTCGATACTTATATCTAGTTTATCTGAGTTTGCGATACTATTTTGAAATTCTTCCATTATCTTAGTGTAATTTCCATCGTTGATACATGTCGTCCTTATTCTTTGTTCCAGATCACTTTCTGCCCTGGTGACGTTTATCTCAAATAACCCATGGATTTTGAGGCTTAAAGCATCTGCTACTTTATTTTCCTTACCCTTGATATGTCTGACCTCAAAGTCAAATTCGCTCAAGAAGGCTAGCCACCTTGATTGTCTCGCATTAAGGTTTGGTTGGTTAAACAAATATTTCACTCTGCTATTATCCGTCAATAGTAATAATTTTCTGCCCATTATATAGTGTCGCCACATTTTTAAGGCATGTATTATTGCTGTTAATTCTAAGTCATGAGTGACATAATTTCGCTTGTGTTCCTTTAATTTTTGAGATTCATAACAAATCACGTGCCCTTCCTAAGTTAGAATGCCACCTAGTCCCTCTTTACTTGCATCAACGCATACTATGAAGTCTTTATCTGGGTCTGCTACCTTCAAGATGGGCGTTGATGTCAAAAATTCTTTTATCTTGTTAAAATTGTCTTGACACTTTTGCGACCAGTTAAACTTGGTCCCTTTCTTTTGCAGTGACGTGATAGGGTAGGCTATCCTGGAGAATACTTCTATAAATTTGCGATAATATCCGGTGATTCCCATGAATGATCGGATATCTGCCACATCCTTAGGCACTGGCCATTCCATAATGGCTTTTATCTTTTCCAGGTCTACGGAAATACCTTCCGAGGAAATGACATGTCCTAAATATTGTATTTCTTTTTGATAGAAATCACCTTTGTCGAATTTTGCGTATAGTTTGTGTTTCCTTAGTATTTGCAAAACTACTCGTAAGTGTTCATCATGTCCGTCCTTTGTTTTAGAATAGACCAGAATATCATCGATAAATACTACTACGAACTTGGCTAAGTACTGGCTAAAAATGTTGTTCATTAAGCACATAAATGTGATCGATGCATTAGTGAGTCTAAAAGGTATGACTACAAAATCATAATGTCTGTATCTTATTTGAAAATTTGTTTTGTTTATGTCCTAGTCCTTTATCCTAACTTGATGATAACCGGATCGTAAATCCAATTTTGAGAAAATCTTGGCCCCACCAACTTGATTGAACAGATCATTTATCCTGGGTAAGGGGTATTTGTTCTTAATGGTCACTTTGTTCAGTTTTCTATAATCGATACACAGTATTAGAGTACCATATTTATTTTTCACAAAGAGGACTAGTGCTCCCCAAGGTGAGACACTTGGTCTGATATACTTTTTATTCAACAATTCCTTTAATTGTATTTTTAATTCTGTTAGTTCAAGTAGACTCATTCGGTAGGGTGCTTTTGAGATAGGGGCTGATCTGGGTAGTAAGTCTATAGAGAAATATATTTCTCTCCTAGGAGGTAGTTCTGGTATTTCATCAACAAAGATGTCTCTAAATTCCCGTAGGACAACAAAGTCTTCTAACTTGGTCTTATCTTCTTTTTCTAATAGATTCGTTACTTGGATGCCATAAACTTGACATCCCTTTCTAATACATTTCTTGAATTGCATCGTTGATACTTGTCTGATTGACACATGTTTTGAAATGCCTTGGGATGTTCTAACAATGCCACAATTATCTTTATAGCTAAGTAGCTTTGTATAACAGTCTAGTATTTCTTTGTGTTGTTCCAACCAATCCATCTCGATAATCATATTATAAGATCCTAGTGGTAGGATGTTCAGATTGATCATTATCCTTTGACCATCTAAGCTGAACTCAAGATCAAAAATAAAGTTATCTACTTTTCTTTTAGTACCTACTGCTAGTTGTACAAGCCAAGATTTCCCGTGCTTTTGTTTCTTAAGTTTATTCAACTCTACTACATCGGGAGTAATATAACTTAACGTAGCGCCCGGGTCAATTAAAACATAAATTTGAGTGTCATGGATTTTACCTTTGATTTCTACCATCGAGGACTGGTGGTCAACTTGTTGACCATCTATGGCTGCATTTATCCGATGCAAACTTCTGCCCATGTCTCCCATTGTCGAGGCTTCCTGTAAATTGTGAACAACATTTTCTATAATTAAACATGGACAATTCCTCCTTGGATGAGGCTCTCCACACTCCCAACACTTTAATGGCTCATGGGCGTTGTCCCCAAACTTCTTCATTCCCAGGTTTACCGGTTTACCACTACCTTGCGTGTTCAGATGATTGGAGTGAAAATCCTTCCTTAGGAAACTTTTTGATGCATTCCGATAAAGAGTTGGCTGGTATCCCTCCTTTCGCTGGTGAATTCCATCTTGATTCTTATCCTTCCAAGTCTTGGGAAATTCTACCCGCTATTTATACTGGTCATAGAACATTCGTGCCTTTCTGAATGTCTCACTCAAGGATTTGGGGTTGTCAAATTCAATTTTGTCCCTGTAGGATTGTGGTAAACATCTTAAGAGTCGGTGGATTTTTACCTTATCCTCCCGAATGTATGGTACAAACCTTAGAAGTTCCAAAAATTTATTTATAAGGTCCTGCATCGTCATTTGTCTGAGTCGTAACTCACAGAATTCTTTCGTCTTCCTTTCATAACATATTTTATAAAGGTATTGTTTCTTAAAATACTTCTTAAAGTCAGACCATTCCAATTGTTTCTCCTTTAGGCCCTTGGCCAAGTTTAGGTCCTACCACCAAATGCTGGCCTTCCCCTTCAGATTGTAGATGGCCATTCTGACATTCATGTTGCTGGAATAGTTGTATATTTGGAAGTATTTCTTGATGTCCAACAACCATGCCTCAACTTCTTCTCCTATCCTGGATTCTCCGTCAAAAGTAGCTAGTTTAATCTTTTCAAATTCTCCTTCAAGGTGGTCTATTTGTTTTCTTTTTTTGTCTAGTATGGTTTTGTCTTCAGCTGAAGGTGTCCCTTCAGACGAACTGTCTCCTTTTTCCGTTTTCACACAAGAATTATTGGAGGACCTTTTGCTGACCTCTTCCTCATGGTTATCATATTTTGGACTTTTCTTGGTTACTATACTACACAGCAGGACTTCATTTATCTCTTGTTGTTCCTATTGTGCCTTCTTCAATTTTTCATTGTCAGCCTTGAAAACCTGTAGTTCAACAATAAGGTTCCTCATTGTTTCCAACACCTCTGTAGGTGAGATTCCATCATTGTTTTGTCTTGGATCTCCAGGAGGTCCTTGTTACGGATTCTCTTCCACCCTAATTTTTTCACCTTCTTGAGCTGCCATTATTCAACACAAAACATAAAACCTTTTTGTTTGTAATCCATAAGATTTATTAGTTTTTTTTTTTTTCAAAATATATAATAAGCAATCACTGTGGCCAGGTTTAGGCCCAATGTTGTAAATTTTTCTCTGATACCATATGTAATGTACCTCAAAAATCACCATAAAAAAAATATATATATTTCTACATGTATCCTTGAAAGGTTTTTCGAGGTCTCCAGTAGGTAGGCTTTCTGTGATAAAGCTTGAGTCTGAAAGTTTTGTTAGATACCTTGTTGTCATCTACTATGCAACTTAAAACTTCCTACTAATACAATAAGTGTATCCTCCTCCCTTCAATGTTTATTCAAAGTCTTGTAACAATTACCAATATTTATTATTTGATGATGTCTATAATACTAGCACGGGTTTAACTATACGAGCATCTTGCAAACATGTTTGTTACTTCTATATCTCTAATTGGAACACAAAATTCTCCAGTCAACACACATCAACTCCCGAAATTGCGAAAAGTGACCAACATGTCGGGGTTTCGGAGTTCGTCATTTTGCAATTACAACAACCAACGTCAACACACAACAAATCATGAAATTGCGAAACGTGACCCGCATTTCAGGATTTGAAAGTTCAGGATTTCGTGAATTCAATAGCTCTCGAAATCGTGAAAGGTGACCAGCATTTTGAGATTTCAGAGTTCGTAAATTTGGGAATACAACAGCTAAGATCAACACAGGACAACTCCCGAAATCGCGAAAAGTGACCAGCACTTTGGGATTTTGGATTTCAGGATTTTGTGAATACAGAGGTCAAACATCGACAGGTATAAATCTCTGAAATATGAAACAAAGGGAAGTTTGGACTAGCTCTTTGGGGTTTCGTGGTTTCAGAACTTCATGGGTTCAAGTGCCTTAACAACAACGGCATAAACCAATTTCCGAAATGATAAAAAGAGAAGCTCAGTACTTCAGGATTTCTGGTTTCGGAATCCCGCGACTTCAAAATCCAAACATCAAACACAAACAATTTCCGAAATTGAAAAAGGATATGTGGAAATACAATTTTTCGGGATTTCGGGGTTCGACATTTCTGGGTTTCAAATACCGACCAACAACATACCATAACTTTCGAAAATGCGAAAGGTGGAAGGATGTGTGATCAACACATCGGGATTTCAAGGTTCGAAACTTTGCAAGTTCTGATGTCCAAGCATCAACATATACAAACTTCCAAAATGCGAAAGAGGGAGACTGGGTCCCGCATTTCAGGATTTCGGGAATTGGGGCTTCGGGCTTCAGGGTTTCAGGGTTTCAAGTACCCAACCACTGCATACAACAATCCCTGAATTCTGAAAGAAATAAGATGTGGGATCCACTACTTCGGGATTTCAGGATTTGGGATTTCTAGATTTACGAACACATGGTGCATAAACATAAATGAAAAAGAAAATATGAAATGCGAAAAGCGATTAGGGTTTGGGCCCTACAATTTTGGGTTTCGGGGTTTACTAACTCCAAATGTAAAACATTTCATGACATCAAACACCGAATCACAAAGTTACGAAAAAGGTAAGGGGCCCATCCAATATTGTGTTTCGGCGTTTGGTAATTCTTGATGCAAGAACAACATACCACGGGAATCACCGAATCCTTAATTCGATCGGCTATGGGGCTACTTCAGGTTTTCAGAGTTTGCAAGAACAAAAGGACTCCACAGAGGTTGAACCGATAAACTCCGAAAGGTCGGAAAAGGAAAGGAAACATGAATAGAGTTTACAAACTCAATAATTTTGATCCCGACAATATTCATACAATTAGATTACGGAACTTACAACATAACCTCCACTCCCAAATATACCAATATTCAACATTGATTTTACTTAGAAAACACATATAGAAATAAAAGTAACAATGAATTTAATTTAGAGGGGATTTCTTCTAGAGTTCAACCATGCATAATCCTTTCAACTATCATAACAAATAAAAAGGCCAATTTCTATCGTTCGTTAATAAAGGGATCACTCAAGATCAGATTTACCATAGGTTGTCAGTCAATGTTTAGGTTTCGGTTCCGATTTAACACATACATTACATCAGATATAAATGCATTTAGACAGCGAATGGAAATCATTCCAGGTCCAATCAAACACATTGCAGCAGATGTAAAATCATTCAGAACAAAGAAGGAGAAAATTTAACATATCTGAACCAATTTGCGGGAAGACAAGGGGAACAACCACGTTCCTCCCAACCGTACAATAAGGCAGACATATCTACTTGCCCGATTCACCCCTTAGCCTAACCATGAATCCATGGGGGTGAACTTGGAAACCCCTCCTCAACAATGTGCTTCAATTCCAACAATTATCCTCTTGCTTCACACTTACTCAACAGTGCTCATAATAGCAAGACAATTTGGTTTTAACAAAACTCCTCTTGCCTCACACTCAATCCGCAAAGCTCATAACAACAAGAGAGTTCAGAAATCCTTTCCCAACATACTTGGCAGCATCCTGCCTCCTCGCATATGCTATTTATCCATTTTTGCTCAGGTCTTTTCCCTCCTTTGGGGATTTTCGCAGCTTTTCTTAATCCATGATTTTCAGGGGCTGCTAGTGGCCAAATCTCTGATTTTCCACTTTTAATCATCATCCGAGAGGTAGTTCCAACTTGTTCCCCACTCATGGAGTCATGGTCAGTTGATTTTAACATGCCTGTTCCATTTGTCCTCCTGCAGTTAATATAATTATTCTGTTTTGATACAATTGTCATAGTCAAATAGTTAGTTGGGTCCAAACAGATCTCTGCCCAATAGTCACAATTATTAAATTCAAAATTCAAAATTGCCATAAATGGAAAAAATTTTCCATATTCGAATTTGCCAAAAACGAAAATAAATTTCCAACACATAAAAATAAAAATATTTATTTTGGGGGGATGTCACACTCACACAGGTTTGAATTTTCATTTTTATTTTATTTTTTTCTGTGTCTTACGTTTGTTTATAGGTCAACTAAAAGAATTCAGGGATTAGGGTTTAATTTAAATGTGGAACTGCAAGATACCAAATATAT
>JZKD02S1650935.1:59631-71882 GCA_000966675.3 Picea glauca
CAACACGATATCATTCCAACTCCAAACTAGGCCAGGCATGCATAGGTGAGTGAGGTCTTATATAAACTTCAGACAGTGAGTTGTAGTAAAGGGTGAACAGGCGGAAGACTTATACAGGAAGAGTGCGAAGGTTTGTTACGAACGACAGGTTCCTAACAGACTGAAAAAGAAGGCATCCAAACGCAAGGTCATCTTGCACTTAAATACAGAAAACCAGAGAATACAACAATGCAACGATAAATCATTTATCATAACATAACTGTAATAATTCGTGCGACTCAGTCAATCACGAACTCTCTATGAGACGAAAATTAGATGGAGTGAGAAAAACTGTTTGTCATAAAACAAGATATCTCAAATACAGATGCATATCCAACAAACTAGGATGTTTGTTAAACTTTTACAGTAGGGAGCTCTGCTCTACCATCGATACCTTCCAAAATACAAAAACTGAGTACATATACTTGGGCGGATTTTCCCAACAGAGGTGCGCTCGCCCTTCGAGGCTTAGCGTCTCTTCAATCAATCTTCGGGTGGAAGTCCTTCGTCAGACGTCTCCTTAACTTTGCATGGCCTCTGCAGGGGAAGAGTAGCCGGGCCAGTAAATGCTGAGCTAGCATGAGCAGGTCTCCTTTGGCTGGTCGAGAACTGGGCATGGATTCTCTGAAAAAATGGGTACACATGACCTTCTCGAGCAGACCATCTGCCAGGCCCTCCATACTTCACACTTAATGACTGAGGAGAGGTTTCAACTACCCCTCCTTACCTTCATTTACTCCGAGCGAGAAACTGGATTGAGATCAAGTTGAACTGGCACCTGGAGAACACAGTGATCCCTTCTGCAGCTAAACCCGACGCTTCGGCCCTTTGTGCAGCTCTTTCTATCACCCCCAAGTGACCACGAGTTGTGATACTATGCTTATTCCCGAAGCACTTTCGGCATTCGTGAATGGAAAGAGTTAATATTTGCTGATTGAAGTTGCGAGGGGTGAGGAGGTGGGGAGCCTAATCGTGCACCACGTGTCCACTTCAGATGGATGACTGAGATCTCCTCGACGATATTGTGGGCCCAGGCTCTAGACGCCCTTGGCACTTCACAACTCGCGAATCCTAACAACAATCCTTTGGGACTTCTTGCGGCGAGATCCTGAGGCTTCATGCCACCTGCATTCCACTTGCTGACTCTGATATGGCCCCCACTGCCTCCAGCTGTCGGGATATTGCTTCTCGCAGTCTCGCGATCCCCGCACCCAAAATTCTCGAGCCTTTTCTTGCGAGGCCCCGATATGCGATCCCACATGCGGATCCAACGGTTCTTCTCGATCCAGATCCAACATATAATCACCTTCTTGCTTCTCACATCCTCACGACTTGAGATACCCAATGCTTGGGCCTTTACCCTGCGAACTCCCAAGTTCGCGAGATCATCGACCTTGGATGATGTCGACGACACTTTGCCCGCTCTCTTGACCTGCTACTTGAAAAAACAAGGATTCTCCCATGCTGCGCTTGATCACTTCGTGCAACTTGCAGACCCGAATGCTCTCGAGCCCATGACAAGAAATATCACTAACAGATTGTTCAAGGAACGAGGAGCATTAGGGATCATATTGTAAAGTGTTTCAGACTGGGATTAAACCAACTCCAAATACTATGCACGGCTAATATCTTTCTCCTCAATAACCACGTTTCCCATAGAAACATCATGGGATATGGGAGGCAAGAGCAACTTTATAAACCAATCTACGAGGAGTTGGTCCATAATGGGAGCTTTAATCAACCTTCTTTGTCGCATCCACTCATGAATATGATCAGATATGTGGGTAGAAGAGGATTTCTGGAGTGAGGTCAAAATCTATGTATCGATCTCGTACCGTATAGGAAATTGAAAATGCATCAGGAAATCCATGGAAAGAGAATTAAAGTTGACAAAGGAGTTGTGCGGTAGTTCAATATACCATTTCATTGTCACACCTGTAAGTGGTCTCTGAAAAAGTCTAAGACGAATGGAATCAGCCATCAAAGAGTTGGAAGAACACCATAAATGGAAAGTCATAACATGATTTTTAGGATCTTTGCCAAGTTTTCCTTCGAATTTCAAGATGTCAAATGATAATTTGGCAGGGATGGTGGGCCAAAAAGGGGCATGAAGGATGGGATCATTTGTTAAACGTGATAGATCTAGCAGATATAATGTAGCCAAGAATGGTAGTTGTCGGTGAGGTTTTTGATACTGGTGATAACCATATTGCATGGGAACACCAGTAGGACCGTAGCCAGGTTGTGGTGAGATGAAAAAACTAGATGGTCATCCCATATAAGGTGGTTGACTAGGTTGTCCACCCCTGTAAGGTGGTTGTCTTGGTTGTCCACCCACGTAAGGTGGTTTTCCTAGTTATCCACCCATGTACTATGATGGAGAGGATGGATCTTATACATATTGAGATTGACCCGATTGTCTCTCGAAGTATGGTGGTGGAAGGGATTGTTGCATTGTAATCGTGGGTTTTACGGATTGATAGGGAAAAGTTCCTTGCAGAGGATTGCCCGCCGGATTGGGTTGACCCCACAAAGGATTGCAAACTCCTGGATATGGATGTCCAGGATATAGGCTAGTGGTAGTAGGGATAGATGGACTTGTAGGAGATACTTTCCCCCAGGCATGTTGGTGTTGCAACCATGCAGGTTTCCACTTAGTAAAACATTTCCCTACAACTGAAGGTTGCCCCCCAGCTGAAAGTTGGTCTCCCATTGAAGATTGAATTCCAATGTAGGGTGTACTAATATGTGATGTATAAGATGGAGTTTGAGTAGCTTATGTGACTTTGGTTGTGTGAATGACTTGGTTGTTGGCCATTTGACCTATGGAATGACCAAGTAAAACACTTGGTGTGTGCATGTGCCGAAATAGTGAAGCAGGAATATTACCCGACTCATGTGCGAGAGGAGATGAATGTGAAAGTGGTTGAGTCGGGGTTACATAATTCAATGATATTTTCGGTAAAGATGAAGCACCAACAATATCAACTACAAGAGTTGTGGAAAAATATGAATTCCAAGGTCTTTTAGGAAAACCAAAAGATGATGGGTTCATGCCAAAAGATGGTGTAGTGGTGGAACTAGGCGGTAATCGATAAGAAGAATAAGAATCAACGTATCTCGTGGATTGTGGATCAAAGAGTGGTTGGAAAAGTGGATGAGTAAATGGAGGATTCGCAAAATATGCAAAGCTTTCTACGAAGGTTGGGACCGGTTCTTCAACATGATGGCCATTTCCAGGAGCAACGCTCCCATTTTCCAAAGGGTGATCTGTGATCATTGCTTCATAAGAAATATTTTGTTGAGGTTCCTAAGTGTTATGTTCCATAATATGAAATCCTCAATCCTAAGGCCAACTATGAAAGTCAAAGAAACACAATCCTATGAAAAATAAAATCAATCAACTAAGAAAGAGTAGGTTCAAGGATCTTTCAAAGACAGGATATCAAGCTGCCAACAAAGAAATGAGAAGCAGTTACCCCAACCTCCACGTAACATCCCTTCTCGGTGCAAGCAACCCTCACTTTCGTGGGATCACCCTCCAAGGTTATTGAGAGTGTGATACGACATCTACTCCAAGTACTGTGGTAATCCCCCCATAGTCAGCTCTATAGGTACCTAGAAAATGCCACTAAGGATACCAACTCGCAGTCAACCTCCGGGCGGGTATAGTAGACAGTCGGGATCGAACGTATGGGTAGGATATCAAAGTCTAGAGCTCTTCAACAGTACTGAAGATAATTGGACCAGCAGACTCCAGAGGACCCTTCACGGATTCAGAGTTCATGAAGAACTGAGATGAAATGAAGCCAGTAGTTTCTCAAGAACAACCCCCAATATACGATTTATCCACTACGATTGGTAAAGATTTATGGGGGTAATCTTCATTGCTCTCCTGCACACGACCTTGTGTTTAGCTCCTGTGTGAGAGGGGGTTCCCAGCTATGCTTATATGAAAGTTGTATTTAAATTCTCTTTAGTGTTCTACGATCTATTTAGTAGTCTTGGAAAATTTACTCACTTCACATAGTCCAAAGACCCTAATCCTAGGCTATTGTTGGTGTGTTGAAACTAAAAAAAATTCTAGTTGATTTTCTTAGCACGTGGTTGATTTTAATGGTTTTTAACTCAAAGGGTTCATGGAGATGAAACTGATGATGTGTAAGAGACTCGACTCCAATAGAATGAAAAAGAATGATATGCAAGTATTTCTTTCAATGAATCCTATGTACGTAAAGTAGAAGATTTATATTCTTCTTAACACAAGAAAGCACTCAAAACGATGCAACTTTCAATTTCTGGGATCAATACGATGCCAAACTACCAAGTAAATGTTTCTGAAAACCAAAATACACATGCAAAACTAGCTCTTTTTCCAAAATATGAACCAAAACAATTTTCCTAATGACTGCAAAATTTCTTTGTTTGAATAACTATGCAAGAAGATATGCAAACTTTTCTCTTCTTTACTTTCATATGAAAGAGATATAAGTTTAATACAAAGAACTATAAGGAAAAAACCAATCAAACAAAGCACACTCAAGAATGATGAGAACTGGAAGAAAACAAGTAGGAGATAACATGTTCAATCAAGAACTCAAAGATGCTAAGAAATAAAAAAAACATACTTTATAGTTTTCAAGAATTGAGTAATAATTCCAAGACAAAGTAATCAATATTCCAGTGATAAAAAATATTTCCTGTGATTTCCTCTAATCTATCAAATAATCGAAAAGAGTTGCAAAAAAAGTGAAACCAAATCTGAGAGAGAAAGGGTCAATTTTGCAATCAAGAAAGAAAATACAAACTCAATAAAGACTTAAAAGAATGAAGGACAACAAGTTTATAATAAAACAAGAGCCAAATTCAAAGAGAATAAACTCTGATCTAAAGAAGAAGATCTAAAGGCTAGACCCAACAAGAAAAATGCTTGAAATTTTTCTTAGAAAAAGGAAACCAACGCTCTAGTAACCAAGACACCAGAGCGCTACAACGCTCCCTAGAAGGCTCTGGGGGAGCATTGATCAAGAAGTAGCGGCCTGGTTTTAATTGCAGGGGAGGGATAGTTCTAAAGAAAGTTTGAAAAAGACTCAAAAAACTCGATAACTCATAAAAATTTAGTAAAGGGCTCTATAAGACAACTAGCAAAGACAAGGAAGATTAAATATTTAGATCAAATAAGCAAGTAGGATCTAAGGATAGGAAAAATTCTCAGACAGACCAAGGGAAGAACAACTGAAAGTTCTCCCTAGTGGAGTTGTCAATTTCTGTTACGGAAATATTCCCCTGCGGACATGTGAACTTTCCCTTGGATTACAGACCCCTATACCAAGACAGAAAATAACATTTGGACACTACCATTCCTATAAATTCATTTTATCCATCGAAAAAGAGAGAAGGAGAGGAAGTGTGATGTACCTTGTTTATGGCGTTTTTCCTAGCCACTCCAATATGTGATCTTGATTTCCAAATTCCCTGGCGCAACTTCGTACCTGTAATGAACAACGAGAAAAAAAATGACTATCTCCTACTCTAACAGATTAGAAAAATAAAATCTATCTACGTGGATTGAACCAATCAATAGACAAGCACATATGAATACATAATTTAAGGAAATAGGCCAAGTATATTAGATGAGAACCAAGAAAACTTACAGACCATGAATGATGTTAGCCGAAACTCCTCCAATCTCTACTCATCCAAACCTTGCACCAATCTACCAAGGTCATAGGTTTGATACCTGAAAGATTCCTCCTTTTCACCTTGGAAAGCCCTCAATATATAGGCTTGAGAGGCACAAAAACCATGAGAAAATGAGGGGTATGGTTGAGGATATTTCTCCTTGTGTCTTGGATTAGATCCTATAGTGAAGCCCAAGCATGAGCATGGAACACAACTAAATCAATCTCAAAGAGTTGTCCCATAGATTAAAGTGGGGGAGAACCCCCCCTTTCTCTCAAAAACACCAACACTCCCCCCTAGTGAGAAGCATATTATTGATCCTATATCATCGCTCCCCTATAGTGGTAGAGGGGGATCCATGTGTGCACCCAAAGTATGGAAAGGGGGTTGCCATCCTTCATAAATGCTCAAAAAAGGGTTGAAATTTCCAAGGAGAAAGTGTGTTTTGAACTAGAAATAATGGTTTTCCTCCTCCCATATGACTTAGTGGTCATGAAAAATTGTTTTAATTGTGTCAAAGGGGTGGAGACACCTCACAAATTGAATGCGAAACTTGAGAATATGCATACGACACTTGTGACAGTGAATGTGACACTTACCGAGGTGCATACGTCACTTTGCGGCACTTGCGACACTTAGGGTGCGAAACGCAAATGTGGTATTTTGATGTGTAACACTTATGAAAATGCAGTAGGATGGATGATTTTTGTGATAGAATGTTCAATTATTTCACATGTAGTTGGTGTAGTCATTGGACATATGGAAAAAAAGGGTAGAGAGAATGGAAATGGATTCTTAGGTATCTTAGAAGTGCAATTATCACCTACAATGGTTGCAGTGATTTACCCTGTGGTTATGTTGATTCGTAGGTCTAGGTGGAGTGGTCAATATTGAATTAAATTATGTAGACTTGTTCATACAAGTAGTATTGTTAGAGAAGTGGCAGTGGTGTTTGGCTTCTCTTGGCTTGCAAGAAAAGTGATGATTTATTCATTGGGAAAGTTATGAAAAAAATTGTTGTCAAGGTGGAGATTGTTGGGTGGTGACAAAACATACATGTTGGCTACAATTCGTGGCTGGTTTTTCAAGCATTTTTATTTCCATATGCTTGAAAAACGCTTGAGTATTTTATGTTTAAATGTAGAATCCTGTGAGGTGCTTCAATCAGACTTGTTTTCATTTCTCCATTATTGACTAAGCAATAAAGGATATCATTTCCCCCTCTGTCCATGTAAGTTGTGTGATGTGTTTATATTCTCTTATTTTCTTTGTTCATTAAATATATGGTTTGTAGTTCGATCGTAACATATAGATCATACTCCAAAACCAACAAGGTTATTTTAGCCTAAATAATATCCACAAAAAAGTTAATATAGAACCATCTTTGAAGTAACAAAAATGGGGTCACGTACCTTAAAATAACATATAGCCTTAGGGGCGGCAAGTGTGAGGGACACCAATAAAAAGACTTTGCAAACAAAGGATTACATGCAACACCTAATGAATTTATACTTATCGATACCAATTGGTTCATACGACAACATTCCATCTACTTTTCATTAGCCTCCAAAGACAAAAGCAGGTATATCAAAGGATACATGTATATCAAGTGATTTTTTGGGTAAAACATTTTTGTAACTCAAAGTAATTTTACTTTGAGGGGGGATGGATTCTTTTAAAAATTTGCAAGAGCATATTGTAAGGAGTAAAATTTTGAAAGTTACTTGGAATTTGACTAGAGCCAAGTGCAAAGCTCAATCGTTTTTATCCTGCTTCAATGACTATATGAGGGTCAAGGCCAAGCCCCGATGGATCCTTTTTTTGTGTGATATGTGTGGTGTGTTTCTCATCTTGATATTGTTTTCTTGATTCTTTTTCATGTGAAGATTCAACACTACAATGTCGAAGTTAATTAATTTATTCTCTGACTCCGATAAACTTGAAGGCACAAAATCATACAAGACATGGAAACGTCTCATTGAAAGTACTCTCATTTATAATGAACTTTGGCGTGATATATGTAACGAAGATACTAAGCCAAATAAACCTACCAATCCAGCTACACTAGCGAAATGGGAAATTAAAAATTCCAAAGCATTAGCACTCATCAAATCTTCAGTTAATGATGAGATGTATGTTCATATTGAAAATACTATTGATGCATGGTCTACTTTGAAAAATTTTAAGGATATATTTGATAGTCAGATTGAATCAAAGAAAGTTGATCTTCAATTAAATTTTCTCCAGCAGAAATTGACTGAAGAAGATGATGTACATGAATATATTTCCAGACTTAAGAACATTAAGCAGGAAATACTAAATGCTAGTTTTCAAGTAGTAGATGATAGTTTCATGACCACAATTTTAATTGTTGGATTGCCTTCCTGCTATACACATTTTTTGGAAACTTTACAAGTAACTGGAAAGTTACACAAGCTTACATTTTACGAGCTAAGTGAAATGTTATCTCAACACAACAAAACTTTTGAAAAGAAAAAGCAAGTTGGGGAAGATGTTTTTTTCACAAAAGCCAGCACAAGTAAATCTTCAACTGACAGTTCTAGAAGCAGAGGAAGAGGACATTTTGTACAAGGTCATGGTCGAAGCCAAAGTAGAGAAAACAATTTTTCAGACATGAGCAATTTTCAAGGAAGAGGAAATAGTCAAAGAAGAGGCTATTTTCAAGGCAGAGGGTTTTTTCAAGGAAGAGGAAATAGTCAAGGCATAGGCTATTTTCAAGGCAACAGTCAAGGTAGAGAAAAAACTCCAAATAGAGGTCAAAACAGAGGCAGAGGAAAGAATTTAGGAAAAGGAAGAGATTTAAGTCAAATTGTTTGTAGAAGATGTAACAAAGTTGGTCATTATGCAGAAGATTGTCAGACTTCCATTGATAAAATTTCCAAGTTTCATCATAACACAACATAGTTTGAAAATCATTGAGATGATGATGGTTCAAAATATGTCTTTACCTCATCTTCAACATTACAAATTTCTACTGATTTTCAAATCGATTATGAAGATGCTTGGATTCTAGATTCAAGATCATCTCAACACATGACTTTCAGACATGACTTCTTTTGGAATTTTCAAGAATGCCATCTTAATTCCGTCTTTCTTGCAGATAATACCAAACATACTCCTTATGGAAAAGGTGTAGTTAAAGTTTATTTACTTGATATTGGAGAAAGAATGATTTCAAATGTATGTTATGTACCAACCTTTAAAAAGAATTTGTTGTCTTTAGTCACGATTCGGCAAGCAGGACATCAGGTGATTATGGAAGATGGCTTAGTTAAGATTAATTCAGTCAAACAGAATATGAAAACAGTGATGACAGGTTATGAAGATGGAAAACTATTAAGGATGAAAGGGACAGTTATTCCAAGGCATTCTGACTTTGCAGGAGCAGTAAGTATAGGTATTTCACCTATAAGATTGTGGAATGTGAGATATGGACATCTCAACTTTGAAAGTCTCTCTCAATTGCAAAAACAAGGGATGGTTAAGGGACTTCCAACTTTCAAAAAGGAAAATACAAAATTTGAAGCTTGCATTTATGGAAAACAAAGTCGAGAGATTTTTCCAACAAGTTCATGGCGTGCAAATAGGCGATTGCAACTAGTTCATAGTGATGTTTGTGGACCACTACAAACTTATTTCGGTGGTTGAAAATATTTTTTACTCTTTATTGATGATTTCAGTAGAATAACTTGGGTTTACTTCTTGAAGCAAAAGTCAGACGTATTTGAAAAGTTTAAGATTTTTCGTCAACTTATTGAAAACGAAGTTAAAGAAAAGATTGGCACTCTTAGGATGGATAATGGAGGGGAATTCACTTCTAATGAATTCAAAAATTATTTCATAGAAAATGGGATAACAAGACATCTTACAAATGTCTACACTCCTCAACAAAATGGAGTCATAGAAAGAATGAATCGCACCTTGTTAGGAATGGAAAGATCCATGTTAACCTTTAAAAAGTTAAGTCCTACATATTGGGTAGAAACAATCCATACAACTATCTACTTAAGTAACAAATATCCAACTGCTTCTTTGGATGGAATCACACCTTATGAAGCATGGTTTGGTTTCAAACCTCAATTTAAACATATTAGATTTTTTGGCTCAGTATGTTATGCCTTAGTTCTGAAATAAAAATGAACTAAGCTTGACTCAAGAAGCTTGAAATGCATAATGATTGGGTATTCTAATGAGAATAAAGGGTACCGAATTTTGTCCAATGGAAAAATTATTGTGAGCAGGGATGTAGTCTTTTATGAAACTGAAAGTAAGAGTGATAAAGAAATAGAAAGTCTTCTTCAAAAGTTATAAACTAAAGGCAATCAAAGAAAAGGAAAAATGCAAACTCAACCAAATTCACATAATTGGTATGAACTTGATTTTCCTTCATCTGAAGATGATACATCCAATCCATTTATTTCGACAACATCATCTGGGGTTTCAAGCAGCTCATCATACTCTTGTAGCAGTGGTAGTTCATCTGAAAATGATTCTTCACCTCCAGAATCTTCAACTGGTCAACGCACATCAGTTTACATTAATCCAATTTACAATAATGGAAATTTAGATCCCTAAACAAGTGAACATCAACTACCAAAATGGGTAGTTCAACTTTTGAAAGATGTAATGCATGATGAGTAGAATAAAATAGGAACAAGGGGATCACACAACAGTGAAGGAAATTTTTCCTTGGTAGAAAATGATTTTAATGAACCTTACACATACAAAGAAGTCGTAAAACATAAAGAATGAAAACAAGTTATGGTTGAAGAGTATCAAGAAGTAATTGATAACAACACTTGGAAACTTGTTGATTGTCCTACAAGTGTTAAACCCATTGGATGCAAATGGGTTTACAAAATTAAATACAACCAACATGGAGAAATTGACAAGTATAAAGCACGACTTGTGGCTAAAGGTTTTACGCAGCAAGAAGGAATTGATTATGAGGAAACTTTTGCTCCTATGGATAAATGGAATACCATCCGATTAACACTTCCATTGGTCGCTCAGAAAGGTTGCAAATTTCACCAAATGGATGTAAAAAGTGTTTTTCGCAACAGAGACTTACGGGAAGATGTATATATGAAAAAACCACTAGGTTTTGAAATTGAAGAGAAGGAACATAAAGACTGCAAATTAATCAAGGCTTTGTATGGATTAAAACAAGCTCCTCAAGCTTGGTATACCAAAATGGATGAATACCTTATTAAAATTGGTTTTCAACGAAGTGAATCTGATGATACTTTGTATATTCGTCAACAAGGTCCATATCTCATGATTCTTGTTATGTATGTAGATGATTTTATCATTACGAGAAAAAATGATGATCACATTGCATAGGTGAAAAAGGAGTTACATGTAGGTTTTAAGATGATAGATTTAGGACTACTTCACTACTATCTTGGAATTGAAATATTCCAACGTCCACATCATATTTTCATTTCTCAGAGTAAGTATGCATCAGAAATTATTCAGGGATTTGGAATGCAGGATTGCAAACCATCTCTCACCCCTATGGAACAACACTTGAAACTTTCAAAATTTGAAGGGGGGGAAATGGTAGACAACACTATTTATAGACAGTTGATTGAAAACTTGATTTATTTGACAAACACTCAACCATATCTATATTATGCAGTCAGTATTATTTCACGCTTTATGCAACAACCACGGGATAGCCACTGGAATGTATCCAAAAGAGTTCTTCGATATATCCAAGGAACAAAATATTTTGGTCTTCTTTACAAAAAGACTAAATTTTTTGTACTTGGTGGATTTTCAGATGTTGACTTTTCCAGAAGTATTGATGATCGAGCATAAACATCAGGTTATTTAATGAGCATGGGTTTAGCAACAGTGTCTTGGATTTGTAAGAAACAAGCTACAATTGCCACTTCTATAGCAGAAGCAGAATACATCTCAGCATGGGAAGCAACATGTGAAATTGTTTGGTTACGCAGAGTTTTGCAGGACTTGGGCATTTCTCAAATAGAAGCTACATCATTATTCATCCACATCCATTCAACCATTTAGCTTACCAAGAATCTAGTTTTTCATTCAAAGACAAAGCATGTTGACATCAAGTATCATCATATCAGTTCACTCATTGCAAAGGATGTCATCAAGCCAATTTATCGTCCTTCAGAAGATTAGAGCTCTGACATTTTCACGAAACCTCTTGGCAGAATAAAATTTACTAAGTTCAGGAATGAGCTTGGTATCTGTTGTAATGTATCTTTGGATCATAGGGGGGAATTTTAGATAATCCAAAATACAAATATCATAGTTTAAAATACTTTGATAAAATAATTATAAATTTAGAATAATAAATTAATAATCTAGAATATTTGATTAATAAATGGAGACATTTATAAATAGAGTATTCCATGAGGAAGGATTTGAGTCTAGTAAATAGAAAGTTTGTGAGTCTAGTAAATAGGAAAAGATACAAATTATTTATGATTGTATTGCACACGAATAATCCTAAGTATCTATACTAACCTGAG
>JZKD02S1650935.1:71982-90772 GCA_000966675.3 Picea glauca
TATATATATATATATATATCCTTGTGTATGTTTTTGTGTGCCATGGTGTTGGGATGCCTGAACCTGACCAGTCTTTCCGAAAATAGGGTACTATGAGAATCCCTGAGAAAACCATGGAGTATCTTGGTCGAGCGCGATAACCCTTGAGGCTCAATAAGAATTGAAAATGACTTGAAGAAATACATTCGTTAAATGGCTAAGTTTAGGCGTGGAATGTTAAGTCAGTGGAAAATCACTAATTCACTTCAGATAAATAGTGGTTGTCGATTTGACACGATGAATATATTTGGGCCCTTTATCAAGATGTAATCGAGATGTGACCTCAGCCATTGATTGGGAGGAGGGGAAAGATCATGACCCTTCATCGGCAATAAGCATGAAGAAAGTGGAATATGCACTCCAAAATCAACAAGGGTCATTGATTTGTCAAAGAATGATCATGGACGATCCTGGACCATTCGATCTATGGTGATTAACATGGTCAGAGCCTCTGGGTCAGAATGACCTTGGAATCTCGAGGGACGATCTATAATTTCCATCGAGGTAGGTCGTTCGGAGTAGTCATGTATGTTGGAAAGGCTTGACCCCGATAGGAGTACCTTGGCTTAATCTCGGTCGTTAATCAGAGGAGAGACATGATGAATGATAGTCATTGATTTGTCGTAGACCGCATCCATCCCCTTGGTGAGACTAATAGTGGGGGATGACATTAGGTCCATGTGGATACCCACGGGTTGTTCAATGGTTTTTCTACGTTTCATGAACTCTAGTAAAACGAAGAGAAGGTGGAGACCCTATGTGAGTACCATGTGTCTCACCAACACGACATACCATGCGACCTGGGGTTGACAACTGCCATTCTCATAGTGGCCCTAAATTGAGGGTCATATGTGAAGGGAGCATGGAAGCCATCAACTCTTGTCCCTATATCTTGATCATTATATCTCCTAAGAGCCGATCCTGACCGTCCATCATGACGGGTTATGAGAAGTACATCATAGAGTTACATTATGACCTTCGATCTGCCATAGTCATAGGAACTGTGCAGATGGTCTGGATCATCCACATTTAGCTAAATGTATCAGTGGATGATGTGGATGATACCACATGTCTTGACGAAAGAAGGCCACAGGTCACACTAAGAGGGTGCCACGTGTCACACATATTTGGAATAATT
This sequence comes from Picea glauca, assembly GCA_000966675.3. Lineage (NCBI taxonomy): Eukaryota > Viridiplantae > Streptophyta > Pinopsida > Pinales > Pinaceae > Picea > Picea glauca. The sequence goes on from JZKD02S1650935.1 coordinate 73,160, forward strand.
AGACAAGGGTTTGCATGGAAAATTGGTGCCACATGTCAAGCGATGTGTGTTCCATGTGTCATGCCACATGTCAATAGGAGATGGGTTGATGAAATAGACATAAGCCCAACTGAAGGTGAGATGAATGGGTTTGTGATTCCACCAACCCAAAAACACGAAATAATCTAAGTGTTGAGTGTTAAGTGAGAAAGGGGGTAAGGGACGAATAAAGGAAGAGATTCAAATAAAACCACAAGTCTGCATAGATGTAAAAATGGTTAAGTATTGAGACTTCATGGATGAACCTATGAAAGGAAGGTCGCATAATTTTACCTCCGCGGGTCCGTGAGTCTGTGTAGATGGAAAAATGGTTAAGTATTGAGACTTCACAGGTGGACCTATGAAAGGAAGATCATAGATTTTTTCCTTCACGATCCCGCGAGTCCCTGTCGATGGAAAAATGGTTAATTATTGAGACTTCATAGACGGACTTGTGAAAGGAAGGTTACATAATTATGTAGTCATGATTACGCAAGTTCGTGAGTTCACGAAGGAAAAGGAAGTTAAGTGTTGGTGGCAGGTTTATGGAAGGTGTGGAGATACACCATGAGTCTATGAGTCTGCCACTCATGATTCCATGAATATAGTAGAGTGACCCACTATATAATGGGTAAAGGTATCGTCATTGAAAATCTCTTGAATAATCAAAGGGTGATGGACATGTGAATGGGAGGAATTAAGATAAGTTAGATAAAGCAAGAAAATTTTGACACCCCATCCCTTAGAAGGCCCTTAAGGGGTAAAGTATGTTACAATCAATGTGACCTCCCATTTATCAATCATTGATTACATGTATATGGGTGGACACCTTGCCTTCGCTACTCCTCTCTCTTGAGTGAATCTTGGCATTTGGCACATGCCCCATTTTTTCCTCGTGTCAATTGTTATCCCCATTTTGTGGGATAACTAAGGAGATCATGTCTCAAGGCCCTCGGGTTCCATATATGGAGTGTCAAGAGACTACATGACCAATAATATCCACTTGCACAGATGGAGACCCTTCTCACCACCACAAAGGTCAGGATTTTCATGTGGCATCCACCACACAAGCTCGCTTCTGAGAGGCACTCAACCTTTCTACATGAGGTACAAGTTAGGTATTATGGTGAGATTCATCTCAATATTTGAGGCATTTGAGTATGTTGTATATTAGAATTATTTATATTTCATGACATATGCTTGGACATTATGCCTTTTTCCTTGTTTCACCTTCATAGTTGAATTTTTTCCCTAATAAGTGGCCTTTCCTCGGGATGGGTTTTCTACTAGGAACCCCATTGAATATCCATTGTACCTACATTCTCGATCATACTTACCACTTTTCATCACTTAAAACCCCCCATTTACTTATCTTTTGGGATTTTAGGGTGTATTGACCCAAGAAGGGGTTGTCCCTTATTATATGGGAAGAAGAGGTTGAAGGCCCATAGGGATTGTTGTTGGGTAAAAGATAAAATCCTTTTTATAAGCATTCCAGAGGCTTCACCCAGGGATCACCCAAGAAAGAAATGAAACGCTTATTTGTGAGAAAAGGGGGACCCACAAGAATAATGATTATGAATGCTTAAAGGGTTAGTTGGAGGATAGGAGGTCTCATCACAAGCTGACCTATCATGATCACGGATATCTAGTGGTATGAAATTACCATCATCTGGTCACCAAGACAGGGAAATGGCTCTCAGTTGCATGGCTGAGAGAAAGGGGTTCTCATCATGAGCCATCATTCTCATTTCCTCTAGGTATGTGTGAGTGGCATTGTCATTATCTAGACACCATGTCAAGACAGTGGCCTTCAACTTGTTCTTAAATTATGAAAGAAACAAAGAATGAAAAAATGATGGGCTTGGAAAATATGCATCGCAAATGAAGGTGCCACACACCCTCTACAAAGGCACCCATGAAGGAGACACTACAACCCCCTGTATGTCATGAACCCCATTCCCATTGAGTCTTAATCCTTAACCACTTCATCCACTTTACATGGCTTAGAGAGGGATCACTTGGGAAACACTCCTTGACCTAGGAAAGATCTACCCAATAGGACACCCCGTCAACTCTCCCATATCCAAGCTTGACAAGTCCCATAATGTCTTTGAGCACTTACTTGTTTGCCAGGGTAATATTTGATGTACGTGATTAGGTGGCTCATCTATTGGTTTGACTTACTTATCATGATATTTTGACTTTAGATCCTTGGAGGGCATGCTTATTTTTCTTTGCAGTACCTAGTTGGTGGACAATTTTGAAGGAACAAGCCTAGCTTGGGCTTCCATGGGGATTGAATCCCACGGGTTGGATGTCAAGGGCCCGCATGCCAGATGATAGAGACATACCTTCAAAGGGCTAGAAGACATTGTGGATGACATGAACTAGCCCTCACATGCCAAACGTTTTACCTAGGAGAGGAAAATGTCACCTTTGGAGGCATGACATCATCTAGGAGGGATAGGGTTTGGTGGTGAAGTTGTTATTCATTGACACAAGGATGTTTTTAGGAGAATGAGGCTTTGACCATGAATAAATGACATAGATTATTGACATGTGGATTTGGGAATCCTAACTACACTTCTCCAACACCAACGACTTGCTCCTAGCGTCAAAACGTCCCCTAAAGGGGTGATGCCACCTTAAGTTAGGGTTTCCTTTTGTGTAAAAGTGAATTTGAAGATGAATTGTTTAATATTATTTTTGTAAAGGGGAAATATTAGGGTTTTAAACCCCTAATCTTGTGTTTTACCCTAAAATTATGTGGACAAACTATCATAGTGACATTTTGTATAAATAGAGATCATAAGATCTCATTTAAAACATAACTCTCCCATTTGGAGAAGGATTGGATTGAAATTTTCACTCTCTTTGGATAGTTATCTCTCTTTTGCTCTTGTTTATGGTTATATCTTGGATTATTGGTTGATGGAAGTGATGCACTAGCCTTGGAAGGCTATTCTCTAGCTATCATGGTGGTTTGTCTTCACGTTTTCCTTGAATTGGTAAGATTTGTTATATTGTGCTATCATTTGTTATTCAAGTCAAGGTTATTTTGCTACAGCTAGGTGGGAAGTATAAGGTAATACACCCCCACTATAGTCTATATAATTTTATTCTTACATGTTATTGGTTTAACAATGGTTTGCTAAGAGAAGTATAAGAGCATACACCCTCTTAGCCCAAACCCTAGCTAGAGATACTTGCCTTGGGGAGTAAGCAGATTTACACCCCCAAGTAGGTAGTACCTCTATCTGTGTCTTTGCTTGACTCCATTAACCCATTTTTTAAAGGCACTAGTCATTTACTTGTTTCATTGGAGAAATAAATGGTTGCCTTGGTAAACGTGAAAATTTCAAGTTTTAAAGTTGTATATTTTGGGAAAGTGTTCCTTGAGCCTTTGGCTCCCTTGCCTCATTGAGGCATCCCCTTTCAACCACAAATTATTTATGCTTCTACAAAAATAACCCACATCCAATAGGGCTGCATAAAACTAACCCTCTAACCCCTAATAACTCCTAAACTAACCCTAGGATTTAGCTTTAATTTTGACCTAACTCTCTACTAAACCTAGCACACCTATTGGCCTAGTTAGAGGTGGTTTCTAGTGGCTGATTTTTCTTCCATTAAGCTTGGTTTTCTACAGCCATAAGTCTGATAATATCACTACAGTTATCCTTTTTGTTTCATCCTTGATTTTGTGCTAAAGTGTTGATTATTCATTGCTGGGTTAAGATAGCTTTTTCTAGTTTATATCTTGCTTATTCATTCATATCTTTAGCACTTATATTTCAGCCTTTGATATCGTCATATAGATGATATATATCATTTACTGTTGCTGCAAATTAGGGACATAAAGCTTAACTTGATTTTCCAACTAACATATTACAAGAATATTTGGTTTGCATTGTGTCTCGGGAAGGTACTTTACTCTTGGAAGATCACTCAACTTTTTTGGAAACCCCTGAACCTTACCAAGACTCATTTCCAAGCTCTTCCTATAATATATAATTGACCTCTAGGGACATCCACTCATACTTATCATTTTCCATCTCATCTCCCCCTAGGTTCACTAGAATTCCCCCCTTGAGGTGACTACTTCACCTCTAAAGTGACGGGGACACCTGCCTAAGGTGACAATGGGTAGCTTCCCTCCTAATTGTCACCTTTTGGTGATTGGGTCGGGATCTTTCCAACCCACAACTTGTGTGATAACATTTTGGCATCGTTTCTGAGGAGGATTATGAATCTTCTCCATTCCCTAACGACACTTTGGAAATCTTCCCTCCCAAAGCCTCTATCCCTTAGCTTTCTAGTGACTCCATTGAAGAACATTCCCTTTTCCAACCTTGATAAGTTTCCATTGAAGATTTTCTGGTGACTCAACTTTCCACGAACCCACATTTCCTTCTTTCCCCCATTCCCTCCTTTGGTGAGACTTTATCTCACCTGGAGACCTGATTGAGGTGTCTTTTCATTCAATGGAATTATGGCACCATGGTATGAACCCTCATCCAAAAATTGTATGTCTCGAAGATGTAATTTTTATAGATGGAAAATGAAAAGGTAGCTAATAAAGTTGTTGAGGAAATGATGAATCAGATAAGAGATTTATTTACTGCCCTTGACGATGAATACATTCTTGAAGGACAGATATATGAATAAATCTACCAAGAATAATCTGATGAATATCTCAATGAGACATTTGATGAAGAAGAAGCGCTCATATTTGCCCTTCCATTTGATGAAGACATCCATGTCTTTGTTCCTCCCAGGCATCAAGAAGATAATATGATGATTTGTAATCCTTTTGAAGATCTTGATGACACTTTATTATGTGAATTTGGAAGTGAAGAGGTATTAGAGGATCTCTTGGATGTGACAAATCTTTCTGAAAAAAGAAACATTAAGCACTATGCATTAAGAATCAAGCCTTGTTTGATGAAGAGGCGATGGAGGAGCATTCCCATGAAGAGAAAAAAGAATCATGATGAAGTGCAACATGTTGAGGGCATCGTTATATTTGATCCCTCTTGATGTAGTTGAGGTTTTCTAGTTGTTTTCTACTCTTTCTCATGAAGTTCAAGAAGAAACTAGCCTCGATGATGAATTTGAGGAGCCTATTGAAGATGTCCCTACCTCTACTCCTCCTGCACATGAAGACAAAGAGATGGTCACTTTTGTTAATTATATTGTGAGAGAACCTTTGCATATGGTTGATGAGAATATAGAAACTTTCAAACAGACTAGCAGATGTAGGTGGGAGTTTGATCATCTCATTTTCGATAGAGACTCCATTTACGACATTCAGGGTATCTCTCAAGAAAAGGGTTTTGAGTTGTCATTTTTAGAATACTAATTTTCATGCGTATATGATTCATATATTTGGGATCTTGATGATGACATGATTACATATTTATTCAAGGAATCTCAGCCACTTTTATCCTCAATGTTAGAGGAATATCAGGATGTCTCCACCTTAGATTAATCAGAGGCTCACTCTACCAATAGGAAGTACTTTCATATTGAGTATTTCTACAGAGATTCAAATATAAAGAGGTGTGATTTTGTCTTCCCACACCTGAACCTATTTCTTACCTCATTTCCTCTTCTCAAGGAAATCATTAGGTATTCTTAGGACCTCTGATATATGCTCAGTCTTCAGGAAGCAGTGATCATGTTCAAGAGGATTAATATGTGCCTTCGTCTATATATAGTATCCCCCTTCAAAGATAGATTGATCGAGATCGTGGCTATCATTTCAAGAAGGATTCTTTGCATGATCAGGGTTGTGGATATTCTTTCCAGAATAATTTCCTCCCTCCCACCCATCTCCATGAGCTTCATTTCACGATTGATTACATATATATTTATGCTCATGATCATTACCTTCTTGAATTATCTTTGTTGTTTTACATAATCAAGCACGTGGGGAGATACTTTGATCGAACGATCAACTGGTTTCACTGGTTGTAGGAATTCACCTGAAATCACCCATCACATGATCTTCAAGGCCCCAAGGCCCCCAGGTAAGTAGGTAAGACATTTTTATTTCTTTAATTTGCATCTTTATTTCTCATATTAGTTGAGATGCATTTCATTTTCATTTTTCTCTACTTGCATATTGATTTCATGTTTAGTTTAGAATTTTTTGAAAAAATGAAAAAAAACTCCTTTCTAGATTAGTTATTATATTTGGATTTTTATGTATATGGATGAAGGGTCATAGCACCACCCTAGATGCTCTAAGTCTGAGTTTTTGGCAGGCACAGGTCTACCAGGAGATGTTGTGGTTCTCATGCACTCTACGGTGAGCACATGACATCAATTAGGAGCCAACTGTTATCCCCATTTTGTTGGATAACTAAGGATATCATGTCTCGATGCCCTCAGGTTGCAGATATTGAGTGTCGAGAGACTACATGACCATAAATATCCACTTGCACAGATGGAGACCCTTCTCACCACCACAAAGGTCATGATTTTCAGATGGCATCCACCACACCAGTTGGCTTTCGAGAGCCATTAGGACTTGCTCCATGAGGTACAGGTCAGGTATTATGGTGAGCTTCATTTCAATATCTGAGGCATTTGAGTATGTTGTATCTTAGAAATATTTAGATTTCATGACATATTCTTGGACATTATGCCTTTCTCCCCATTTCACCTTGGTGGTTAACTTTGTGCCCTAGTAAGTGGTCTTTCCTCGAGATGGTTTTTCTACTAGGAACCCCCTTGAAGAACCATCATACCATTCCCGATCATACTTACCACTTTTCATCACTTAAAACCCCACATTTCTTTATCTCTTGGGAATTTAGGGTGTATTGACCCAAGAAGGGGTTGTCCTTCATTCTATGGGAAGAAGGGGTTGAAGGCCAAGAGGGATTGCTTTTGGGTAAAACATAATTTTTTTTTTATAAACCTTCCAGATGCTTCGCCCATGGATCACCCAAGAAAGAAATGAAATGCTTATCCGTGAGAAAAGGGGGACCCAAAATAATAATTATTATGAATGCTTAAAGGGTTAGTTGGAGGATAGGAGGTATCATCATGATTCGGCCTATCATGATCATGGATATCTAGTGGTAAGACATTACCATCATCTGGTCACCAAGCCAAGGTAATGGTTCTCATTTGCATGGTTGATAGAAAGGGGGTCTCATCACGAGTCATCCTTCCCATTTCCTCTAGGTATTTGTGAGTGACATTGTCATTATATTGACACCACGCCATGACAGTGCCCTTCAACTTGTTCTTAAATTATGAAAGAAACAAATAATGGAAAAATGATGGGCTTGGAAAAGTTGCATCACAAATGAAGGTGTCACATACACCCTCCAAAGGAAGCCATGAAGAAGACACGAAAATCTCGTGTATGTCACGAACCGCATGCCCATTGAGTCTTAATCCTTAACCACTTCATCCACTTTACATGTCTTAGAGAGGGATCACTTGGGAAACATTCCTTGACCTAGGAAAGATCTACCCAATAGGACACCCCGTCAACCCTCCCATATCCAAGATTGGCAAGTCACATAATGTCTTTGAGCACTTACTTGTTTGATGGGGAAATATTTGATGATTAGGTGGCTCATCTATTGGTTTTATTTACTTATCATGATATTTTGACTTGAGATCCTTGGAGGGCGTGCTTATTTGTCTTTGCAGGACCTAGTTGGTGGACAATTTTGGAGGAACAAGCCTAGCTTTGGATTCCATGGGGCTTGCCTAGCTTGGGATTCCATGGGGCTTGAAGCCCACAGGTTGTATTCCAAGGGTATGCATGCCGGATGAGAGAGACATATCCTTGGAGGCCTGGAAGACATTTTGGATGACACGAACTATCCCTCACATGCCAAACGTTTTTCCTAGGAGAGACAAAACGTATATTTCTTCAGATTCATTTGACCTATTTTGTGGCCAAATAAATGGAGTCTTCAAAAATGTATCTTCACTTGTTGAGTTTGAAATTATGTCACTTTGATGATTGAAAAAATACTTTAAGCAAACAGAATCAACAACATCAAAGTACTCATATGTATCTTTAATGGACTTTTTTATTTCCTCCAAGCATTTGAAATAATCTACATCTCTATTATGCCTTCATGCATTATGGATTTCAGCAACTTATTGTAATAACATTAACTTTGATGCAAATATTGGATGATATGGAATGAACTTCCAAAATTCCAAACCCGATGAAGGCCCCCATTCTACAATAGTTGAATACTTCTTGCCCCATATAAGTGTTTTACCATCAATTTTTTTCAAGCAAAAATGATGTTGGAAGCTAATTTCATTAAGTTGCTCAATACATTTTTATTCACCATGTGATCGTTGGATAAATCTTCGCATGTCAAAAATTTCTTCTAATATGTGAAAAATAGGCTCTGGAATGTATGATTTCTTAATACATTCAATTAATGATGGTAGAATTCCAACATTTTTCCTCTTCAATGTTACTAAAAAACGACTGAACATTTGATCAATATGATCATGTGTGTGTCCAACAAGAAGGAAACCAACTTTAACCTCTTGAAAGATTCCCAATTCAACAAGCATGATGAGATATCCAAAGACAATTTGATTTTTGTTTTCATGACTAGTATTGTCCAACTACAGATATAGAACTTGAGGAAGATTACTAGATCGGTGACTAATCACATGATGAATTATGGTGATGGTAAGATTTGCATCATTATGAATATTTGGAGTTGTGACTATCTTGGATAAATCAGTGAATGTGGACATAAACTAATCTCCCTAGATCCACCTGGATCTAGAACAAAACAATACAAGACATGACGATTTCCCTAAGTTACTATCATTGAATTTACTACCAAAGAAGGAATAGATGGCATACCTTTAGCTATCGCTTCCTTATATCTTTTTTGTCCTTGCTTTTCTCTGGTGCAATTGTCGATGATCTGGTCAATGAAGGGGGTGGGAAAGTTGTCCTTAGGACAAGATTTATTGATGTCCCTATAATCAACGCAGACACGGATCGTACCTTATTTATTTTTAACTGGAACTAGATTGGTTACCCAATCAATTAAATCCGCGGGATAAATAAAGCCATCTTTAATAAGTTTTTCGACCTCAATCTTGATAGCAACTGCTTTATGGGGGTGGACCAGGCGAGGTCTCTACCAGACAGGTTTAGCGCCCGGGTACATCTTAATTTTGTGTACACCAATATCGGGGCCAATACCTGGCATCTCTTCATAGCTACAGGAGAAGATGTCATGAAACTCTTGAAAAAGGGACTTATATGTGACAACCTCATCGGTGGAACATGAAGCTCTGATGTGAACATTTTCGACAACTCCAAGTTTAATGGATATGTCAAGGGGGATGGTGGGTGAAATATTACTCAAGTTCCCTTCATACAATACATCATGTGTAGACTCGCGAATAGAAGAAATGACAACAATGGTCAGAGGACTCGAGATCCATTGGTAACTCTCGATGGTGTGATGTTCTAGGAAGAGAATGGAATAATGATGTCCATCATCCCAAGGGGTTTCCTCCATAGACATAATTGACATAATCATCTCATCCATTGGAAAAATAACGTGGAGAGGTTCAGGAGATGAATCACCAAGAGAGAGAGTATAAGGGGTTGTCGATTGAATGACGTGATAGGTGGATTCAACCGGAATTAAAGGCATTTGGTCGCCATAGCGAAGATAATCACCAGGTTTGGGTATTATCCATGGGTCAGAAGATGTGGGGGTTTCGTGAACAAAGGTGGAAATCATGTTGATCAAGGAAACCAAAGGAGGTGGAACATCGTGTGGTGGGATCGGGAATGTAACCATCAAAGTCAAATATTTTAGTAGACCCACACCGACATTCTCATACCCAGGAGGTGTCTTTGCAATAACATGTACGTTTCTAGTACTGGAATCAAAGTTGAAAAAATCCAGTGGATCTACAATAATGACTTTTCCCTGGTGCGAAAAATGTACAATACGGAAAAGGGTAGACACAAATGCGTGCATAGAATCAATCCAGCTATGGCCAAGTAAGAGGTTATAATCAAGAGGTGCATCAAATACCTCAACTTCAACAGTGATCGATTTTCCTTCCAGTGTAATAGACAATGAGGGAAGTACATTGTAGGGATTAAATCCAGAGTCATTGAAGGCCTTAAGTGTGTTATGTGATTCAGTAAGGGGAGGATAGTTGATGGCCTTCCAATGGGAAACATACATTACACATGTCGAGGCACCCTCGTCAATAACTATTTTTCATATGTTCTTGTCTGCGACAACAACCTATATCTGAAATGCTAATTGAGGGGGTAGCCTTGGAATGTGATCTTCCAGGTCAAAAATTATCAAATTTTTATCTGTAGGATCAATTCCATCGATAGCCTTTAACACTGCCCTTCGTTGAGCACGACAACTTTGAAGGACTTCGAGAGCCGACATCGCGGAAGGTGCTTGCACTAGATCCTCTACAATGTTGTAATTCTGAGCAGCACGTGCATGAGGATTGAAGGCAGACTTTCAAACAACACCCTTTGGGGGAGGGCGAAGGACTATATTGAGACTCGGTCGTTCGAGATGAAGAGAACCATTGGGAGGTGAAGTTGAGGGAGGTTTTTGAACCAACAAAGGTGGTACATCATATACTTTCTCCTTTGAGGAAGAGTAATCTTTGGCCCGAGTGGTAAGTGTAACATCATTCTTTTTCGAATCACCAGTACACATAAGGACATAGGAAGTAGTGGAGGGAGAGGGTTGGTAGTGAATGATCAATTGTGACTGTTGTTGAGAAGGGAAAGGTTGGGACAAAATGATAGGTGTGGGAGGTTTCGTGGTCCCTTGGAGGAACTTAGTAACCTCGTCCCGTCTTGGACAATATTTCATGTAGTGATCATCACCACAGATAAGGAAAGGGTATCAAGGTTTGCACTTATCCTTATCGTCAGCAGGTTGTGTTTTGGCTTTCATAAATTGCAGGTTATTTTTATTCTCCTTATTCTTACCCTTCCCTTTTTTAGATTTATTCTTTTCGGTAGGGGTAGATTGAATAGAGTTCGCCTCAGAGGTTTTGTCGGTGGAAGGAGTAGGATTCAAAGCATTCTGAACATTAGAAGCACTAGACTTGGGGTTGGTGGGAGAGGCTTGTGTAGATTGAGTTTGAGCATGGAAGGTTCCAATCACACCATCAACCGCATGAGAAGCAGCAGGGTTAGTTGGGGTAGTGGTGGTAGACGGGTGAGGTGCATCAGGGAGTAAGTCGTAAAGAGTGCATGTTTGTGAATAAAGGAGATCAAGGTAATGAGTGCGAATAATCGCCTGTTATTCTGTGACAACTCCACCCATGAAAATGTCGCTAGAGATTTTATTCATGAATAATTTCATGAACCACTCTCCCAATAACTGATCCGAAAGATCGAGTTTGATCAAACGTCGTCTTTGTCTCCACTCATGAATGTGATCGGAGATGTGAGTGGCCTTATTTTTCTTGAAGGAACTCAAAATCCTAGTTCCTGTTTCATAATGGATCGGCAACTGGTAGTGTGTAAGGAAATCCATGGCTAGGGTATTAAAGTTGGTGAAGAAGCCTCGTGTGATTCTATATACCACTTTGTAGCTAAACCTGTAAGAGTTTGGTGGAAGAGTCATAACCGAATCGAATCATCCATCAAAAATTTAGATGAACACAAAAGGTGGAAAGTCATGACATGGTTGTTTGGATCCTCTCTCGATTTACCATCAAATTTTGGAATGTCGGACAGTAGCTTGGCCGGTATAACTGGCTAGTGGGGAGAATGTAGGATAGGGTCATTCAAGATTCTAGACAAGCCAGGTAGATACAAAGTGGATAAAAAGGGTAATTGTCTATTCACCTTAGGGTACTGGTGACTTTGGGGAGGGAGTCTCATCGGCATACCAGTAGGACCATAAGTAGTCTATATGTGAGGTAAAGGTCCCAGCAGATTCAGATGTGTGTGTGGAGGCATGTAACCTATAGGGTTGTACTAATTTGGGACGTTCCCTTGGAAAGGGACACTAGATTGAACATTCGAACCCCAAATGGCATTGGAAGAACCAAGATATGACTGGCCCGAACTGGGGGGTATAAAAGAGATGACTTGAGGTTGTTTCCCCCCAGATGATTGTGGATTTCCCTAGATGAGAAGGTTCCAATATTGGGCTAGTGATATAAGGATTTTATATCCATATGGTGGATTATATCCTCCGAGCGGGGGTTGTCCTCCAAGTGAGGATGGTGTCCCAATTCGGGTTTGACCTCCGAATTGAGCTTGCCCCCCAGGATTGTATTGCCCCCCAAAAATAATCTGATAAATAGAAGTGAATGACAGAGTAGGGCCTCCAAAGGGAGTAGAGCCACTTGGGATAAATCGTCCCATAAAAAGCGGATAAGACCCTCCGGAGAGGAATTGGGATGGTTTCGGAATGGAACCAGAAGCAACATTATACCTAGGTGAAGTAAAAACTCTAGAAGCTCCAGATGGAAATTGAGTAGGAATCGGGATAGAAGCAGTCAAAGCATTATACCCAAGAGGGAGTGACAGAATGGGTCTAGACGAAAGTGGTGTGCCAATAGGAGCTTGGCTAGCCACCATATTCCCAGTGGGAATAATTGTAGTGTGTGGGACCATTGTGGAATGGGCCATATGAAGAGGATTGGTCCAGCTGACTGTGTCTCTGAACCAGCGAAGAAATAGAAATTTGTACTATTAAAGTGATCTAAAGGTATCATATAGGTAGTATATGTCTTGGGTAGTTTTGAAATGACAGGTATATCAACACCTGCCCCTGAGTTGTGAAGGCCCCGTGCAACAGTTAGGGTTCGAAATATTTCAGTGGTCTAAAAGGGATTCTTGTTTTCAGGGCCGGTAAGAGGTCTGGTTGGTATCCCAAAAGTGTCAACAACAAGTTCTACGGAGGATTTCAGCTAGAGAATACGTCTCTCATATCCAGAAGGTATGCAGAAAGTGTCTAGAGAAACATAAATGATTCGAAATATTTCTAAAGAGTCAGTTCTTTCCTCTTGTGAATGTATGTTGTCCTGGACCTCACTCTGTTGAGGAGAGCCCTCCAGTGGGTTAGGAAGAAAGGGTTGGGAAACTTTCGGATCTTCCGGAGGTAGTCCTTGCATTCTATATGAACGGCGTGGAGGGACAATGTTGGCTGAACCAAATATTTTATGGAAAGAATATATGGCAAACTATGAAAACAAACAACACTCGCTAATAGAATCTAGGAATCAAACTAAGAAAACAAAACCCTTTTATCTTGAATACACTATTTGGTGATGAAATCCAACGTCATGAAGTCAAGGAAAGAAGGGGCTAGGACAAAGCAACCAAGTGAAACTAAATGAAATTCTCTTCCTGTAAATTTTTTGGTGTACAGACAAAATGTGACAGAAGTGTTTTTTTCTGGTCCATGCCATCAATTATCATACCCATATATTTATCTGGAGCATCATAACACTTCTTTCTATGTTTGTAAAACTTTTTCCTTTCACTTGATTGTTGATTCATGTGTTCTATAAGTGCTTTAACTATAGAATCTGCACATGACACAAAATGAAAATATTGTTAATATGTTTTCATAGTTGACAACTATCAAATTTAAACAAACAAAAAATTGTAAATATATACCTCTTTCTACCCCTTCAGATTCATCTCTTATTTCTTTAAGAGAAGCACATATACTACAAATTCCCATCCCCGACTTCTTAGGAATATAGACATTGTTGAATTGTCTCTTCCATACTCTTGTAAAATATGCATATGAAATAATATTATGATTTCCTTCAACACTTTCATCATATTCTTTGTATAACTTGTAGATTTCATTCCTTGAGAAATTATCTAGAATATGTTTTGACTCTCTATCTGGAATAGACTCTCCATGTTTGTAAAAGAAGGCTTTCATCCATGCCAATGCAGTGTTTGTTAATGGTCCAATCTCTCATCCATGTTTTACCTTTGAATAAAATGTAGGATCTTTTTCCAATCTTGTTTGGATCCTTGTTAAACGAAGATTACCAATTGAGTGGTATTTTTTGAAAGCCTTTCTGCAAAGTAAAAGATTACCAATCCGATAATCATATCCTGTCTTCGTAGATATCATGCACCCCACTAAATATGAATTTTGCATGTTCTTATTCATTGACAAATAATTCTTCATTTTATGCAAGGCATACATGTAGTTTATATTTTTCAAACAATTCTTATGACAACAATCACTAGAAATAAAATCACCAATGGAAAATGTTTTAGTGAGAAATTCTTTCCTAGACCATGTATAACTAGAATGATTTGGATTGATATGAAAAGGTCTAGTCCTCATCCTGGAGACTATATTTCTTTGTAATCTCTCCACTATTTGAACATCATCACTAGGAGGAATAGCATTCTCACTATAATCATACATAGAATTGTGAGGAGACCGAACAAGATATTGTTGATCACCTTAATTTGTTGCACCTAAATGATTTAGAACATGTTCTCCATTTCTAGGTCCATCATCATCTTCATTGATAATCTCGTTGAGAAGAGAAATATCAATATCATCATCAACAACACAATCACGTGCAAGAAAGTGTCCACAATCGACATAATCATCTTCACTACTTTTGAAATCTCCAATTGAGGGAAATTCGACATCATCCTCATTACTGACCTCAAAATCTTGACCTGGAGGACAATCTTCAACATTCTCATTAGTACCTTGGAAATAATCACTTGGAGGAAACTCTTCACCATATTCATTGGAACCTTTAATTTCTTCTGCTAAAAAAACACCTTCACCATCCATGTTAGTGCCTTCAAAATCCTCACTTGGAGGAAACTTTTCATCATCCTCATTAGTCCCTTCAAAATCCTCACTTGGAGGAAAATATTCACCATCCTCATCAGTCCCTTCAAAATCCTCACTTGGAGGAAAATCTTCATCGTGCTCATTATTCCCTTCAAAATCCTCACTTGGAGGAATATCATCTTCCTCCTCATCCGTACCTTTAAAATCATCACTGGGAGGAAAATATCCATTATCCTTATTTGTTCTTTGCAAATCCTCACTAGGAGGAACATTTTCATCCTCCTCATTAGTACCTTCAAAATCCTCACTTGGAGGAAAATCTTCATCATCCTCTCTACTACCTTGATAATCCTCACTAAGAGGGAAATTTTCATTATCCTCATCAGTACTTGCAAAATCGTCACTTGGAGGAAAATCTTCATCTTTCTCTTTACTCCCTTGAAAATCCTCACTTGAAGGAAAATCTTCATCATCTTCTTTACTTCCTTGAAAATCCTCACTTGGAGGAAACTCTTCATCATCCCCATCGGTACCTTCAAAATCCTCACTTGGAGGAAAATATTGATCCGTAAAGATCTTTTAATGACTGTGGTTGAGTTTTTAATTGCATGTGTTAATTAACCCTTTAAGAAGTTTAATGAAAGAATGAGGAAATAAGAGGAATTATGATAGACATATACATATATGTAGATCTGAAATGAAGTAATAAACAACAAACCATAACAAGAGAATTGATAATGGAGTTCGACACAAAATTGCCTACGTCTCCGAGCCTTTGTCTCTGTGGGGGAGGCTTCTTTATTTCTGTTCAAAGCTCAAAAAATACATCACAGCAGTGCCATTTGGCTACAAGACTGATCTGGTCATGTTCTTCCAGATCTCTAGAACCCAACAAATGAAACGGAACGCAAAATGGATGACCGGAGCTCCCAGAAATGGCCCGCAAGCGTCTGCTCCTCAACAGCTTCCCTGCATAAAAATGGCTTTGGCTTGGCTTCCCTTCAGCATAACTCTACACTGACTGTCCTCCATGGCCTCAAACAGGCCTAGTTTATATAGATCTGAAGTTGTTTATCCATCCCCAACTTCCTCCCAAAATTTGGCCTCCAAAAATGCCCAATATCTCCCAAAAATTACCAAAATCCATTAATAGCAGGCCTAAATCAAATAAAAAATCCAAAAATTTATAAAAACAACCCACTTTGCAATAATGTAGGGTGCAGCCCCCTTTTGGCGCGCTCCTATTCATATGGGAGGCATCCATGTGGCCAGGCGCTCCTTCTGCGCATTAGCCCCCCTGTTCGGCTGGCTCATGGTCTTCGGGTGCATGTATAGGACAACGGGCTAACCTCTTAACTCCCTGCACCCTTTTGGTAGGGATAGCCCCTGGTTCTGTCGGGTGGTGGATAGGACCTCACCCCAAAGAAATGGGACTAGTATCCATCCTTCCGTGCATCTGGTTACCTGCAACAATGAAACCGTGGGCTGGGGCTAAGCCCCAGCCCTTTCCGCCTCCAACCATACTTTTGATTAGACTTAAATAAAATTTGTGCCATATATATATTAAGAAACACCAGTGGAGCAGGCGGTTAGCCTGGTCCTGCCAGTCCATAGCTCAGTGGAGGTCGAGGGTTCGACTCCGATGGAGACCCCAAAATTTTTTATAACACTGGAGAGCCAACCAAAGGGTGCCACGTGGTAGCCCATGACTGGGCCACGTGGCACCACATTATTCACCCGAACCGATGCCACTTTTCAACAACTGACTGGTCCACTTGTATGTCGAGTTGTCAGCTCCGTACTGCCACGTCACTGCCCTGTCAGCATGCCACTTTGTCTGCCACGTCATCTTGTGCCACGTGTCACCCTTACAGTGGTGACACGTGTCACCCTCTGACTGGTCCAATCCCTGTCGTATGCCACATCACCTACCACGTGTCATCACTAGGAGCTACCACATCAGCTATACGGCCTGTACAGTCAGCCTGCCACGTGGCACTGTACGGACTGTACAGTCACCCATTTTTTTTTGCCTGTTTGGGTTTTCGATCAGAATGCGATATCTTTCGGATACGAAGCCCGTTTGACGAAGTAAATATATGGTCAAAATCAGGAAGACGAGACAGACGTAATGGAATTGGTTTCATCTAATTCTAAGCACTTTCATTTTTGAGCCTTTTTGAGCCCTGTCAGGCTCCTGGATCTGATTCTGGATCACACCTCCCCACTAAAATACCTTTTGGTCCCCAAAAGGTTACTGACCAGTCAACAAGCTCGGGATACGCCACCCAACTTTTCCTCTGTCTCTGAACTCTGTCTTGTGCACCTGTCTCATCAAGATCAACTGTAACACAATCATGACAACTGACAGTATATTGTTAGCCATTTGAACCCTGTTACATTTTACTGAAGCCACTATCATCCATGTAGACAACATTACTAATGATAGTATCAAAAAGACGACTACAAATGAGCTGATATACTTAAAATATTTGCACGACATGATCTTATATTGAAGCAACTTATGATTGATTTTCCATTCAACAATCATTTCTTGTTCTTGCTTAAGATCGATTACTTCATTTGAAACAATTATTGTTTTGTTGCTTGCTTGCACTGCCTTCTTTAATTCTTCCATTGTTTGAAGTGTTTTATTTGCTTTAACATGATGAGCATGAACCACATAATCTTGACCTGCTTTGGTTAATTGATATTGATTCTTTGTCATGTAGAAGATTTCCTTACGATCATATAAATATGGACTACCTAAGAC
>JZKD02S1650935.1:94738-105769 GCA_000966675.3 Picea glauca
TAGTGATGGAGGAAGGATGCAAGTCGTCACCTCTACGTGTGTGGGATCTTCTCCTCCAGATTTATTTTTATGGAAACAACCCCCGGCAGCCCTCACACCATTCCTTCTTTCATGTCCATTGCATATGTTCTCTGCCAGTCTACCTATTGTTCACTTATGTTTGTCCACTCTCGTCTCTACCTCACCCTCACTCACAGTTGGCCATGCCTCGGTTCTGTGGGAAGCCAAAGAGAGGACCTCTCTGGTTCCAAAACAAAGTGGCCATGGCTAGCATGCATCCACTTATCCTCGCTCCATTGCCTAACTCCTCACCCCCTTCCTTTGCCCAATCCTCCCCAGGTCAAAGTGGTCTCCCACCTCTGTCTTCACCATGGGAATGTCGTGTGGAGTGGTTCGACCTCCATGACAATTCTTTGGGCTATGCTCCTAGCCCAATCCAAGATATGGCCTCGTCTTCACAACCAACCTTGTTCTGCCCAACGAGTGCACCATTCTCCACTCCCTTGCCACCATCCTCCTTCCCCTCGCCACCACCCTCTAATCCCTTCCCACCCTTGGAATCTTTGCCATCTCAGGAGGAGTTCCTTGCTCATTTAGAGTAATTGCCTGGTCAATTGGAAGAGCCTCTGAGCCAGACCATTCCTTGCTCGAATTGCGCTTCTTGTACAATATTCAGAGACTCGATGTCAATACTACAAGATCTGGTATTCACAGTCAGAAAGGATGTGGACGACCTCCGCTTTCGATTGGAACATTTAGACTAGCACGTAGAGAAAATTGAATCTTTGCTTGCAACCTTGCTTTGCTCACTGCACTCTCCAAGACTGGCGACCTATGCCCCAACTACTTTAACGGTGATTCTTGTTCCAGCTATCCAGATGGCTGCCGAGAAAGAAGTGGACAAGTGAAAACTTCACAAACCTTGAGATTCGGCAAGCGCACAAGTGTTAAAGTTAAAGTTAAAGTTTTTGGAAGATTCCTCTTAGCCCATCAAAGTTTAACACAATCAAATTTTTGTATGTCAAGAGACAGTCTTTTTGTCTTATAGTTTTTGATGAATGATCTAGTCGAATCGATTTCCCCATGGGGAGATTTAGACAATGATGTTTAAATTTTAAACCTGCTTATAGAGACAAGAGCTTGGCTAAATTGGTTTCCCCTTGGGGAAATTCAGCACAAGCAAATCCTCGATATCACAGATGATACTATAATTTTGCTCCATGAAAGGTAATATATAGAACTCTTACTTAAAATAAAAATAAAAAAGTCTAAAATATGATGAAACCCTCCTAAATTTACTATACTTCAAACCTAAAAAAAAAATAAAAAACTATAAAAAATTACCGTTTTACTACCTTTAAAAGTTTTTTTTAGCCTTTTTTTTTTTAATTTTAAGTGTTTTTTCCTTTTCGGTCACTAGGACGATGTGGGGCATCTCCCTCGACACCTTGGGACCAAGTCCACGATCAGACTTGGCCACAGGATTGTTGGGGACCCGGTTGACCAACAAACCAAAACCTACAAAACCCCCCAAAAAACCATTTTTTATTTTTATTTTATAAAATACATTTAATTAAGTTTTGTTGTTTTTTTTTAAATTAAAAATAATTTTAATTGTTTTTTTGGCCCAGCCGGGGGAGGTTGATGTTGGGCATCACCCCCGGTGCCTGCGTGGCCAAGTCTAGGGCTGGACTTGGCCACAAAAGCGCCGGGGGTGATGCCTGACATCACCCTCCCCCGATCGGCTGACAGACTATCCAATGTTTAATTTAAAAAAAAATACAAAAATTTAAATTTAAATATTTTTTGTTTTTTAATATAAAGTTTTAATTTTAAGTTTTTTTTTTTTTTGTAAGTAAGTATTTTGTATTATAATAAAAGACCTTCTGAGAGCCAAAGTCAAGAGTACATAGACTGAGTTATTCGGTTGTAATTACTGAACTGCTCCAGAGGAGAAACCAGTTCAGCCAACCGTATAATGCAAGTAGCAAAATTTTCTAACAGTCCTAGAAAAACCAAATAGATTAACTACCATGAGAGCCACTAGAGCTAAAGTATGGAACAAGATTTGTATACTCTGGCACATACTCTGGAAAGAGACCTGGCAAAGGCTTCTTGATGACAGGTGTCCTGCTGGTCATCCACTGCATGTCCGTGGCGTTGGTGCCCTTGTCCTCGTAAGCTACCACCTGGAGGCTGGTGCCTATCACCTCCGCTGTTACCATCGGAGCAGCATCTTTGTCAACTCTTTCTTTGCTTGCCAGGGTCTTCTTTCTCTCAAGAGTGTACATGGGCACTGGTTCGCAAGCCTTCCCATCAGACTGCGGGCTCCCCTCGGTAGCGTCTTGCTGATGGCTGCTCGTGTGGTCGCTTGCAGTGAGAGGTGCGTCGCTGGAGTCCTCAGGGGAGGCTTCGGGGGGATTGGCGAGAAGATGAAGAAGGACAGACAGCCTTCCCTCCATTTGTTGAACACAGAACTGGAGGTCGTTTACTCCTTCTCGGAGCTCAAAGACTAAATCATGCAGAATGGTGGAGCTTTCACGCGGTAGATTGGGGAAGGGCGTCTTCAACTTGCTGTGGGGTCGACCATGGCCGGGCCTTTCGTGGGGTGAATTCGTTGAGTCCCCGCCCGGCGCCGGGGGAGGAGAGGAATGCCGGACGGAGGGATGTCGCCCTAGCGGGGTCAAGATGGTATCAATGACGGCCAGACAATCAAGGCGTGGGTAGAAGAACCAGAGGGCGAGGAGGAAGTGTGGGGGCGCCGAGGGTGCCAGGGAGAACCCCTGCGCGGGCGCATTCGTTGTCGCGGCATGGTGAGGCTCGACGTCTGCAGGAAGTCTGCAGAGCCAAGGTTGAAGGTGGGGAGCGGCCGAAGGATCATGAAAAGAACCACAGAACCAGAATCAAAATCAAAGAGCCGAACGATAACATGAAAGGGACGCTGCATTGCACTCTTAGTAATGGTGGTCGAGGGAGCTTGGTTTAATGCCCCTCCCATCGACGTTGAATGCGTATTAATGTTCAGGGGTGATGGCTGCAGTGGGCACGAGCCGAGCACATGGCTTCGTGCTCCACTAGCCTCCCCTTGCCGCCTCTACGCGCCAGGTGTTGGGAACTATCACCCCATCCGGGTGGTTTTAATTTTAAGTTTTAATATAAGTTTCTTATATAATTGTTTTAATAAAAATTTTTTTTTTTTTTTTAAGTTTTGTTTTAATTTTTGTTTTTTATTTTTTTTTGCTTTCAATATATATTTTTTTTTATAAAATTAAAACTTTGATTTTTAAATTTTAATATTTTTATAAAATTTGTTTATTTAAAAAAAAAATTGTGTATTTTTATCTAAAAGTATTTTGTATTTTCAATTGTCTTTTTTTCTTTTAATGTTTTTCATATGTGTAATTCTATTGTTTTTATTTTCTTATGTGGTTTTTTTATTTTTTTTAATAGTGTTTTAGGTTTTGATTTTTTTATATGATTTTTTCTTTAGTATTTTTTTTTTGTGTTTTTTTTTTTAATTTTGTGTCTTAGAAAAAGTAAGTTTTTAGATAATTTTAATTTAACTTTAGTTTTTTTTCATGAACAAAATATATTTTATATTTTTCTTAAATAATTTATGTTTTTTATTTTTTATATAGGACAAATGTGAATATATCTAGAACCAGATGTGCAATAATGGCATCCAAAATCCCAATTCGGACCTCCATGAATTTTAGGCAACAAAATGTTAGTCCAACAAATGAGGTCACAAGAGCAATGAACAATGTTAGCGAGTGGAAAATTGTCAATGGTGAGAATAGAATGAAGTATTCTTGGTATCTTAAAGACAAACAAGCCACCAATGGAGAACAAATAATTTTGTATTGTGTTGAATTTGAACATGTCCAAGCAAGCTATCAATCACTTGGCATGTTACGATATATATGTTTGGTGCCAGGAACAGATATTGTTTATGCAATGGTGAAACAATTAAAGACATATCTCAAGATTAGATATTGTTTGAATATGAGCAATTATAAAAAGAAAGAAAATTTCACAAAATTATGTGCAATGATCAGGACATACATTGAGATGGGCAATGTAAGTTTGCTTATTCTTATTTTTGTAGCATGTATTATTATAAGTTTCATGATAATTGTTAAATCTTATTTAACAATTGAAATGATGTATTTTATGTTTATAGTATTTTGCTAGGTGTCTTTTAGATATGTTAGTGGATTTATTCTACAAAGAGAAATATCATGGAAGTCATCAGTTCCTTTCATATCGATAAGGCACAAGAAGGAAGGAAAAACATGTAAAGAGTAACGGAAGTTGAAGCTGCAACAGAAAATAGAGAAGAACAACAAAGAAGAAATAAAAGTTATCATTCTAGAAAGGATAAAAGGGTTACATTTGAAGATATGGAAACTCCAAATTAAGATGTCACTGAGATTAGTGCCAATGAGGTTACCTCTAGTCCTCAAAAGAAGACTAAACAATATAAGCTCAAAAGAGGTATGGCCAATGATGATTTCATTCCTAGTGATTATGAAGAGATTGTTGAGTTAGATGAAACTCATTTAAATCATAAAAAGAGGAAAGCAAAGGTTGTTGATGAAGAAGAATCGATAGTTACCTCCGAATATCATGATGGAAGTCCTAAAGGTAGTACAGAGATAATAACACATGGTATTGATCTAGAAGATGGTATTATCAAAACAACGCAAAATACCATTCGAGATCGACTAAGGAGGAAAATTTTGGTTGATGAGGGCCATACATTTCTATTGAATGTGAAGCATCTATATAAACCCATAGAAGGCCAAGAAAAATACCAAATTAGAAAACCACATCAGTTGCATATCCAAAACTTAAAAGCACTGATTAGACACGATCCATATGCACATGTGTTTGAATACTTAGTTCTTGTTGACCCAATGGAAGTTCCTACCAAGGATGCATTTGATATTTCAAAATGTTTTGAGTATAAATATTATGTGATTGGAGGAAATCATTCTACAAAGGCTAGAAGAGAATTGATGCAAGAGTATCCCAATAACCCTCTCTTTGAGACAACCAGATGTGTAATTTATGTTGGTTTAATAGATGGAGAAGCAAAGTTATTGACATGGGATCATAACATAGATAATGAGTACAGGATGTCCATGAATTTCATTCAAAGAGTGAGATTTATCCATAATGAGTTTTCTGTAATATGTGGTGGGGATAGATCAAACATTAATGCAAATTTTAGGAAGGAATGTTGTATGGAAATAGGCTTCCCTATTGACGAGGAAAGTGTAAAAGTAAAAAATCGCAAAGGAAGTGATGCATTCAAAGTTGTGGATAGCTATTTCCAATTGGGATTTAAAACTGGACATATATGGGATTTGGTATATGAGATATTCAACCTATGGGAAAATATTAGTATAAAAAATCAGAAGGTTAGAAAGTATAAACCCTTAATAGGTAGCACAAGTAAGATAGGTCTTGAAATAAAAAAACCTGCTAGATGATATGACTATAACTCCTTGGAGAATGATACAAGGAATGAAGGATGAGAAACCTGTCATAGCTATATCATAACATGTAAGTTCAGGTGAATTGTCAATGAAGGAAATGTGTGATGAATTTAAAAAGTAAGCATGTTGAGTTATTTCTTATTTATGTTATGAATAAAAAATTAATTGTTTCTATATAACATAAGAATGTATTTTATTCTATATATGATTATAACATTAACTTTTTTGTTTATTTAGTCACAAGGTTTATATGAGAATACCAGAGGAAATGGTTAAGATGTTGAATGAGAAGAGTTGGGAGGATGTTAGACTCAACTATCCAAATGCAAGCTCTTCAACAACATGGAGTCAATTTTTTGTTGCATTCAAAAAGGTATGTTGATTTATTACATTCATTTTATTCATTTGTACGTTAATTTATTTCAATTATATTAGTTATAGATATATAATTATGTGCTTGTTTGTTTCATTAAAGATGTCAAAGAAGAATATAGTTGGAGTACCTGAAACCTTCAAAAGTTATATTCAAAAAGCTAAGTTTGAAAGAGAAAGAAGGTGACGTCTTCAAAATGTTGAGCTCAATGACACCTTTGATCACTACATTTGGAATGGGCTTGACACTGTTCAATATAAAGTGATATTAGGGGACTGTGAAAAAATTGCAAATCTTGTTCCTAAAAAGGAATACTCCCTAGTTATTGCAGATATCCCTCATGGTTATAATATCTGAAACATTGAATATGATATTGATCCTTATACTTACCAAGCTTTCAGTAAAGTGGTTATGGGATTTATGGAAGTCACAACATCACCATTTTGGAGATTTTTGGTTTTTCATTTAGACACACAACAAGGATTAGTTCAATCAAGTTTCAAGGGAAAAGAAAAGACAAGGATGTGACTTTATTGGTAAGATATTGAAATCAAGTATATTTAGTGAATAAGATTATAAATCTATTTTATTAATTCACAAGTTAATTGAATTTGTATTTATTTATGTTACAGGAAAAAACCTAATATTTGTAGCTCCAATAGTGAACCATTTACATGTGATATTGAAAGTATACATCTTGCAAGTTAGACAAAAGATGATACTTATGATTCTATTATTTAAAATGTAAAGGATGGAAAAAGCCTACTAGTTTATTGGTTTACAATGTTGTGGCTAGAAAGCTAACATATGAGGAAAATGATTTCAAAGGAGAGATCGTTAACATTTATCAAAAGTCACAAGCACTATTTAATTATCTTATAGATACATTTTCAAATAAAGGAGATTGAGTTTTGGATTTGTTCTCTGGTTCAGGTAAGATTTATGATATAACATTTAAAAATCATATTTCACTCTTTATTATTTTTAATTTATGTTGTTTTACATTATTTACTTTAATTATTTATTTTGTATTTGGTGATTAGGTACAACATTAACATGTTGCTTACAAAAAGGAAATAATTGCATAGTCATTGAAAGTGTGCAATGCGGTTTTATTCAACAAAGAATTAATGCTATTCGAGCTCTTTCAAAGGAAATGCAAGAAATTGGCTTGAGGAAAGGATATTTTAATGACTCAAAGGTGGAAAAAATATCACAGGAACCTCAAGTACCATTAATAGGTCTGCTTGGAAAATATCACTTTGGAGAACTTGTGAAAATCAATAACTCAATTGAAGAGCAACATGAGCCAAATGAGCCAATGGAAGCACATAATGATGTCCAAGAAAATGATGATGTGTCTATTGAGAATGATGAATTTGGGATATATGAGACAATGCTGGATTTTGCAAATTTTTTATGAGTTAAAATTGTAATGTTTTGACTTTCAGATTTTAAAATAAGAATAAATATGCATCTATTGTTGTTTTATGATGACTATGTTTTATTATTTTCTTTTTACTTTTCTTTTTATGTGACTTAATATGCTAGAGAAAATGACATTAAATATTGTCAAGTTTTTACTGTAAATCTATTAAAATATCATAAAAAATGTTAATTTTTATTAATTTTGTCCATAAAAACTCTTTATGTGACATGTTATTTATAGTGGAAAGCTTCCAAAATATATAGGTTTTTTGTTATAAATTGCTTTGAAATGTATAATTTTTTGCTAAATAATTAAAAATAGTGTTATTTAGCTACAATTATTTGTTATGTATTGAAGAAAAAATAAAAAGTGTTAAAAATACAATTTTACACTATATTTAAAAACTATGGCACTATGAATTAAATAATGAGACATAATGGTATSAAAAATCTTAATTTCAAAAATGTGAATCATATATAATATTTTTATAACATTTTTAGTATCATTAAAAATCATAAAAAAAAAACATTGGTAAAAAAATAGAAAAAATTGAAAATAGTTGGAAAACAAACATTTAAAAAACAAAAACAAAAATTCAATTTAGGAAAATTTGAAAATAGTTCAAAAAACAAGCATTTTAGAAACAAAATGTGGATTTATTATAGATAAGAAGAATAAAATATAAACAAACTACCTCAAAATGAAAAGGGGTGCTATTGGTACCACCATTTTTCAAAATGTGGTAAAACATGGGACCCTTGAAAAAAAAAGAACTCGGAAAATTTCTCGTTCAGTCGAGGTAATAATGTTCTAAACTAACCCTAGGATTTATCTATAATTTTGACCTAACTCTCTACTAAACCTAGCGCACCTATTGGTCTAGTTAGAGGTAGTTTCTAGTGGTTGATTTTTCTGTTGTTAATCTTGTTTTGACACAACCATAAGGATGATAATATAATTGTAGTTAGCATTTTTTTTTCAGCCTTGCTTTTGTGCTAAAGTGTTGTTTATTCATTGTTGGGTTAAGCTAGATTTTACTAGTTTATATCTTGCTTATTCATTCATATCTTTAGCACTTATATTGTAGCATTTTCTATCTTTATAGAGATGATATATATCATCTATAGTTGTTTCAAATTAGGGACAACAATCTTAACTTGCTTGTCCAACTAACATATTACAAGAATCCTTGGTTTTCATTGTGTCTCGGGCAGGTACTTTACTCTCGGCGGATCACTCGAATTTTTTGGCAACCCTTGAACCTTCACAAGACTCATTTCCAAGCTCTTCCTATCATATAGAATTGACCTCTAGGGATTTCCACTCATACTTTGTTGAAAAGTCAACAAGAAACATGTGTCTAATTTAGTTTTCCCTTAATTAAATTAGACAATAAATATTAATCTATTATCTCATTCATAACTGAGTGATTTGGAATTGTAACAGAATTACAAGTGTAGTTAAGTGAGTTAAGCTTAGTTATATTAGTGTGAGTTCAGTGAATTAATTATTCATTAATTCACAATCAGTTAACTCGCATGCATCAGAAGATTCTCCACGGTTAACTACATGCATGTTAGTTCCAATGGAAACCAGTTGAGATAACAGGTGAAAGGGACAATTTGGCTATCAGTTGTGATTTGTTCACACATACAGTGGATATGCTTATGAGCATGTGCAAACGAGGCAATTGTATTCATTTGATTCATTGTGAGAATTCGAATTGCAGAGATTGTGCAGAGGAGGCAGGCTGTCTGGACACGGAAATTGGCATAGGTATTTGCTAATTTGTGTATGACAGTGTGAGACAATTGTATTGTACTGAGATCTCTTGGATTAGAGTTTTGTATGAGACTGTTTCATGATTCATGATATACATAATATATGATCGTGGGGTTTTTAGCTTTACGCTTTCCCGGTAAAACTTATGTGTTGTGTTTTATTGATACTTCACTTTGTGCATTGTGGTTGTGATCGTGGTTTAATTGCTTCTGCAATAATAATAATAGAAGCGATTCTATATTTAACAAGTGGCGGAAATTTTTAGATCAGGAGAATCGTAGGAATACATTAATTTGTATCGAAATTTCTACATGGTATCAGAGCCACGGAGGCCACGGAGCTACGGAAGTGAGGTGCGAACATAATTGCATTCTCGCAGGTCTCGTCTCTAGCCGAGTGCGAACTCTAGTACTGAAAACTTCCGGTGTTTTCAATAACAAAAATTCTCGCACCCTAGACAAAGGCAGGGTGCGAACTTCATTGGCATTCTCGCAGGCAAATACACTAGCAGGATGTGAACTTCCCTCACCCTAACAGTGGAGTAGGGTGCAAACTTCTTGAGCATTCTCGCAGGTAAATACACTAGCAGATTGCGAACTTGATAGGAAAGTTCGTAGGCTATACACAGGCAGGGTGCGAACTTCCCTCAAGTTTCTCTCAGGTGGGGTGCGAACCTCCCAGGGTAAGAGGAAAGTGAAGGGGTTGCGTTTTGGGTTGGATAACATTCAAATTTGCAAGATTTTCTTGGTGTGACACTTGATTCAAGATCGAAATGTCTTTCAATGACTTAAGGTTGGAGTATGCACTCGAGGGAATATCTAACTACATTGCTTGGAAGGACAGGATGGAGGCAGTGCTTGAAGACAATGGCTTGAAGGGTTACATTGACGCAGATGTTCCTAAGCCAGATGCGACAGACACTGCAAATCTTGATGCATGGCAAAAGAAAGTAGCAAAGGCGAGGAGGATTCTGTTGGAGGGAGTACGAGACCGCATTGTCTCAAGTCTCCATGGGAAAACCACACCATATGCAATGTGGAAGGTTTTGACAGATCTGTTCCAAAATAGCAGCGACCATAGGAAATTGGTGCTCAAAGATAAACTCAGGAAGATCAAGATGGAGAAAGGTGACACCATTCCAAAATATCTCACAAAGTTTGTCCAATGTCGGGATGAGCTTGGAAGTGTGGTAATAGCAATTGTTGTTGATGATTTGGTGAGCTTGGCACTCCTAGGGCTTCCTAAGAGTTGGCACAGTTATCAAGACTCTGTCAATGGAAGGTTAAAAATTACTGGATTGGGAACGACTATGGTCGGATCTGGTGCAAGAGGAGTTTAGGAGGAACACCATAGATGGATCTTCATCAAAGCGTGATTATGAAGAGGATTTTGCTTTGACTGCCAAGGCAAGGAAAGGGAAAGGGAAGAAATTCCAATCAAATTTCGAGTCTAAAGTCAAGAAGTTGGATTTGTCCAAAGTGAAGTGTTTTCACTGTCACGAACGTGGGCATCTCGCTACTAACTATCCGCAGAAGAAGAAGAACAAGATGGTTGCTAAAGTTGCAACTGGTGAGGCTCTTGTCTCACAATTTGAGCTTGACTTCGCTTTGATCGCATGCATGACATCAAGTGCATCGGGATCAGTGTGGTATTTGGATAGTGGCACTTCCTTCCACATGACGGGAGATAAAGAGTCTTTCATTGACTTGGAGGAGAAAGATCTCATAATGCGTATAGAAATGGGCGATGATGGAAAATACAGTGCAACTGGTATTGGTACCATTACCTTTCAGAGGGAGTCAAGTAAATCATTTCAATTGAAAAATGGTATGCATGTTCCAGGTCTGAAGAAAAACTTGGTCTCAGTTGCAATGTTGGAGGACAGAGGCTATGATGTTGTTTTTAGCAGTGGTATAGCCTACCTACGACATAAAGCAACAGGT
>JZKD02S1650946.1:0-22925 GCA_000966675.3 Picea glauca
ATAGGAACAATGACCTCAATTTGATTATGTTGCGGTAACATGACCCAGTGCTACCTTGGTTATGAATATTCCAATTTTCTTGACCCTATAGATGCCATTGGCACGTGGGTTTGTATATTTGTGGTTCCATTTTTGTCAAGAAAACATGGAGGGGCCATTGGCATGTGGATTTGTGCTGAAAGAAGGAGATTGAGTTCAAATACATTGGGATATTTGTTTTGGCTAATCAAACAATTTGTTATTTGTATGTGAAGGAGTTTATGTTTTCAGAACTTCATGGTGTAATTGTTTTCCAATTTATTGTATTTTGGAGGTTATCGGTAGTGTTTTTTCCATAAATCTACAATGAAGCCTCTTTTTTTTTGTTTTGTTCGAGGCGTTGAGAAGAGCATTATACTCTATTTTCAATGTTTGGTTGCATGCCACATTTTATGACTTTTTTGAGATTTATATTTTTTCTCGTGTGTTAGATAAATTAAGAGAATTTATTCCTCACTTTTACATGGTCATCTATCATGACCTTGTTTGTCGGGACCCATATCGAGGATTGTTGTACATAATGGCCTTTATTTTTGGTACCTCTCTTTTGCACCTTGAGTAGCATATTTTGGGCCACACATGCAAACATTCTTAAAGTGTCATCGAGCATATATCTCCATGACTAGCCTTGTTTTGTAGGACTCGAAACTAGCCACTTTGGAGTGTTTTTTTGCATGGTTGTTCAACATCGATGATGTCACATTCAAATGGAACCTCCATACCGTGACATCATTTATGACATCCATTACCATATTCTATGACCACCTAGTTCAACATTGTGGGGGATGGTGTGAAATGTTTCCTTGGGTGATTTTTTATGCTTTATCATTTTGCTTGACATTAACTTTTCTTAAGAGTGAGCCTCGTATCAAGAACTGATTCCTATTTTTACTCAATAGTTGCAATGGATAGAAACCCATTAACTTTGAGGGGATGTATTGGTATCTATAAGGAAACTCATTTTATGATGATTTTGTCGATTGTACATGAGTACCTTATCAGAATTTTTTGAGTCCAAACTCATTTCAGAGGATCGATCTCTTTGCTTGAGAAGTTTAAAATTTGTTGTTTGGATTTCTACATGGATCTTTGATGGTGTTGAAAACTCGGGGTTAGCTTTCATGTCCCCATTTTTGGGTTCTCTTGTTTTGTAGTAGAAGGGAATTCCTTGGCTTGTCAATGGAGAAAAATGAGTAACAAGGGGGTCATTTAATGTCACTTAGTTAGGAGATGTTATGTTTTTAAAGTGACATTAGGAAAGTAAAGTGAATTTAGATTAATAAGTTACTTAACCATTGTTAAAGTGACTTTTAATCTTAAAGTGAAAATTGGAGGGAAAATAAGGGTTATATTTGATTTAGTAAAAAATGGGAAATTCTAGAAGTTAGATTTTATTTGGTCAAAAAGGGAAAAGTTCTAGAATGAATGGAAAAAAGGAAAAAAGGATGGGTATAGCTTCACTTTGGCATTGATTTGATTAATCTCTTGTATGGTGCTCTTGGAGCCATTGTTTCTATAGGGTTTAGCAAAACCCTTCCATTGTTGGCCTTGTTTCGGTGGTGCAATATCCACCCTAGCTAGACAAGGAGGCAGATCCATCCATGATCTTCATTGGAGATTCATCTTGGGTTTTATTTCAATTTTGGGTTGTAGGGATTTTCTTGGAGAGGTTTTGGCACTTGGAGGGTTTGATCTCATCTGTTGAGGAGTCCATGGCATGATTCCAAGTTTTTGTCTTGTATTGTGTGTTTTCCATTGGGGTATTGCAACTACCATAACAATAATTGGATTGTTGTATTCAAATATTCATTCATAATAAAATACCCAATATTGTCTCTTCTATTTCTGGTGTATTTGTATTACATGCAATATGTTTGATAAAATGTCTATTAGTAGAATACATGCAAACTATTTGTGATAATTTGTCAACTAAATTAGAGCATCAAGAACATTTAATGCATAAAAGAAAATAATATCCTAGCCTAGTCTATTGGGGATATTACAGTGGTATCAGAGATGGTTATCTTGCCAATCTGTGATTGCATCAGAGCACTCTCCTTGGACAAAGAAGGGAAAATTGTTTGGGGTCTTTTTGCAGAATTGTTTTTGGGAAAAAAATAGGGTGAAACACTTTAGGCTCAGATCTGAAACTTTCTGAGTAGAATTTGGAAAAATGAATTGGATATTTGGATTCCTCTCGGAAAAATACCTAATTTAAAAAAAATATGGCGAAATGAAGTCTGGGAAGTAAAGTTATCAACATTTTAATTTCAAAAAAATTTCAGGGTTTTTTTTTTCGGAAAAAGCCGCGCAATTTACAAGTGAAGAAAACTCAGTGGGAAAGAAATCAGATTGTGTACATAAATGTGTAAGAAAGGATGAGAATAGGTTTTAGACTCAAGTAGTTAAGCCAGATGGAGGAATATCTAGAGCCTGTGTTTGATATCTCGAGGACACTAACAACAAGTAAAAACATGTCTTACCACTACCAGGAGTATCTAGCATTGAGGGAGGAGATCCACAAAAATTGTTGGATGAATCCACTATGCCATATACCTTGCAAGAGTATAAGGGATAATGCATCAAACTATGAGCTAATTTCTAGGGGCTGTAAGGCCCATAGAGTCACAACACCACTTGAATTCAACTTTGTCCATTGGTTTCCTCAACACATCTGCAACACTTTGAAAAGTGTCAAAATTTTCTCTAGTATCACCTTTCCATCCTCTACCACGTCCCTAAATAAATGGTACTGAATATCTATATGCTTTGTCTTTTCATGAAAGATTGGATTCTTAGCTAGGCAAATGGCACTGTTACTATCACATTGAACTATAATAGTGCTTTGACTTAGCCCTACTTCTAAACATAATTTCATAAGACACATGAATTCCTTGAAGGCATGAGTAACTTCCATATACACTACCTCTACAGTGGATAACGTGACCACAACTTGTTTCTTTGTCATCCAACTTACTACTCCACCAAACAATAAAAAAAACATATTCACTTGTAGAACTTCTTCTATCTACATCCCCTGCCCAATTAGAATCCACATAACCTTGCATATCCATTGAGTGCAGTTTCCTTGAAGCATCATTATAATAGTAAATAGAATATTAAGAAGTGCCTCACAAATACTTGAAGACTCTCTTCACTGCAACCCAATGTTTATGTCTAGGATTAGCCATGAATCAACTCAATACTTTCACTACTTGGACAATGTCTGGTATAGTATAAACCATAGCACACACCAAACTATTAAATACATTAGCATAAGGAACAAAATATCTATCCTCCATATCTGTGGGTGTTGTAGGATACTGCTCAACTGATAGCTTAGTTCCCATAGAAATAAAGACACTCGTGCACTACAATTTTCCATGCAAAAATGTTGTAGCATAGAGTTTACATACATACTCTAGCTCAACAAAAGATTTCTTTTTTCTCTATCTCTCCTAATATCCATTCTTAAGATATATTTTGCAACCCCCAAGTCCTTCATATCAACTTGCACTAAAAATTAAGATTTCAAATCATTAATGACATCATCATTGTTACCAAAGAATAATATATTATCAACATATAGAGTGATAACAAAGAAATGACCACCATCATGTTTGTAATACACGCAATGATCTGATTTGGTTCTCAAAAATCTCAATCCCAACACAAAATAATCAAACTTTTGGTACCACAGTTTGAGAGACTATTTGAGACCATATAAAGACTTTTTTAATTTGCAAATTAATGATGTTTTACCTTTTTCAATGTATTTCTTTCACTATGTCAAATAGATCTTCTCCTTTAAGTCACCATGCATAAATATTGTTTTCACATTCATCTAATCTATCTCTAAATCAAAATTTGTTGCAACATATAATAACTTCCTAATAAATGCTATCTTATCAACTGGGGAAAAATATCTCTAAAGTCTATCCCATCAACCTAGAAATATCTTTTGGAAACCAAGCTTTTCTTATGATTTTCAACATTTCCATCTAAACCGATCTTTTTTCTGAAAACCAATTTACATCCAATGGGTTTCCATTCACCAGGAAATAACACGAAGTTAAATGTATCATTATTTCTAAGTGAAACCATTTCCTCATCCATGGTCAATCTACATAACTCCTTTTCTTCCATCTCCATTGCCTCTTTCACAGTTCTATGATAATTGGTGTTAGTAAATAAAGAAAAATATACATCTAAATTTAGACAAACTATAATTATACATGTTTGGTTTCCTTCTTTGCCAAGTGAACTTCCTTAACGTTTAAGGTGAAGTTTCTTCCTCATCTTATAAACTCTCTACCCTCCTTCTCATCAAGTCCATCATGAACTTCTTATTCATTTTCTGGTTCAACTTTCTTGGTGTTGGGTGGTAGCTGAACCATTAAATTTTTGTCATCCTCTTTTGGCTGCACCATTATGGGAGAAGGCTTAACTTCTCTAAAAATAAAATTCCTAGTATAGAAAATTTTTCCAGCCACAAGATCCCAAATATTTTACCCATTCACACCAACATCATAATTGACGAAGATACATTTCATAGCCTTATTATCCGACTTTGACCACTTCTCCTTAGGAACATAAGCATATGCCTGACAACCAAAAACATGAAATGAGGGTGTCTTTCCCGTCTAGACATCCATAGGGTTATTTTCCACAAGAGTTGATGTGGGAGACCTATTAATCAAGTAACATGCAGTAAAAACCATTTTTGTCGAGAACTTCTTCTCTAAGTTGGCTCCACTAAGCATACTCCTAGCTCTATATATCAATGTTCTATTCATCTATTCTGCAACTCCATTCTGATGAGGGGTATATAGAGTTTTCTTATGCCTTTCAATGCAATTCTCCTCGCAAAACTTATCAAACTTTGTAGAACAAAACTCCCTGCCATTATTAGTCCTCAACACCTTAATATCTCTACCAGTTTGATTTTTCAAGAGAGATTTAAACTCCTTGAAACAACTAAAAAACTTAGATTTAGTTGTAAAAATGCTAGTGTTCTTTTCCAATGCAACCAACTACTATTAGCTATAATATCACATAGACATCCTTATCTGTAAAGCTATGATAACTATCCTTGGATAATATTGGGCCTCCTCCCATTGTATTTATTCTTTCCTTTTTTGTTCTATGTATTCTAGGTTTATTTAAGATCCAGGTTAGACCCAAATTTCTACATGGTATTAGAGTAGGCATTTCTTTCCCTACTTGCTTTATGAGAACATATTCAACTCCCATTTCTTAGCTACCTAATTTTTGCATTGAGGATGTTTTTATTTTATTTACTTCTATCTTGATCATTCCTTTGATTTACAAATTTGCATGGGATATCTCACCATGCACATATCTACCTCGGTCACTGTTTTTAAATCTGAATGAGTGAATGTATCTCTTCTGTAGATAATCGTCAATTGACAATAACAAGTAGTTGATCTCGATCAAAGGGGTACATATATCATTAATGACAATGCCGATGTCATTGCTCATGAATTGCTATGTGAAATTTCCTTCAAATTTGGACACGAAACATGAAGTTGTCGACGTTGTGGATAATGCAATTGAAATTTCAAAGGTATTTATGAGCGAATCAATAGTCGAGATGGTTTTATGTGGTTTGATACATATATTCTATTCCCATATTGGATTACATAGACCCTGAATTATGCCCATATTGGGTTTCACAAGTCGGTTTTTTGTGCTTTTATTGGGAGAACTCTACATTTTGGATCTTGTGGCTCAAGATCTATCATCATAGTAGAACTCTTGTTCGTGGATTTGTGGGATTGCATCCTCTTTGTTACATATATGTGTTTCATTTCTTTTTGAGGTTTCCTACGGTTCCTCTCTTTTACACACAACTCACATAATCATAGCCTTCTAAATCTACATGGGTGCTTCTCTTGACTGGATCAATGTATTTGACTATAGTTATGTGTGCACACACTATTAATATGAATTGGGGTTTTATTAGATAGAGAGATATCGTTATAATCAACAATGAAAACAACAAAAGTGCCACAATTTCCACCACTAGCTTTGCTCTAGATGGGGGATCTCGACCCAAAAGTCATGAGTGCCCAACTTGCCGACGTTTGCATTCCGTTAGGAGCAATGACATCAGTTTGATTCTATTGCAATAACATGACCCAATGCTACCTTGGTTATGGATATGCCAATTTTCTTGACCCTATAAATGCCATTGACATGCGGGTTTGTATTTTTGTGGTTCCATTTTTGTCAAATAGACATGGAGGGCCATTGGTATGTGGCTTTGTGCTGAAAGAAGGAGCTTGAGTTCAAATCCATTGGGCTATTTTTTTGTCTAATCAAACAAATTATTATTTATATGTGAAGGAGTCTGTGTTTTTGGAGGCTCATGGTGTAATTGTTTGCCAATTTATTGTATTTGGAGGTTATCGATAGTGTTTTTTCCATAACTCTACAATGAGCCTTAATTTTTTTTGTTTTGTTCAAGGCGTTGAGAAGAGCATTATAATCTCTTTTCAATGTGTGGTTGCATGCCACATTTGATGACTTTTTTGAGATTTTTAATTTTTCTCGCGTGTTAGATAAATTAAGAGAATTTATTCCTCACTTTTACATGAGCATCTATCATGAACTTGTTTGTCAAGACCCATATTGAGGATTATTGTACATAATGGCCTTTATTTTTGGTACCTCTCTTTTGCACCTTGAGTAGCATATTTTGGGCCACACGTGCAAACATTCTTAAAGTGTCATCGGACATTTATCTCCATGATTAGCCTTGTTTTGTAGGACTTGAAACTAACCACTTTGGACTCGAAACTTCCATACCGTGCCATCATTTATGACATCCATTACCATAATCTACGACCACCTAGTTCAACATTGTGGGGGATGGTGTGAAATGTTTCCTTAGGTGATTCTTTATGCTTCATCATTTTGCTTGACATTAACTTTTTTAAAGAGTGAGCCTTGTATCAAGAACTGATTCGTATTTTGACTCAACAATTGCAATGGCTGGCAACACATGCACTTTGACAAGATGGATTGGCATCTATAAAGACACTCATCTTATGATGATTTTGTCGATTGTACATGAGTACCTTATCAAATTTTTTTGAGTCCGAACTCATTTAAGAGGATTGATCTCTTTGCTTGAGAAGTTTGAAATTTGTTGTTTGGATTTCTACGTGGATATTTGATGGTGTTGACAAGTTGGGGTTAACTATCATGTTCCCATTTTTGGGTTCTCCTGTTTTGTAGTAGAAGAGACTTTCGTGGCTTGTCAGTGGAGAAAAAAGAGTAAAAAGGGGGTCATTTAATGTCACTTAGTTAGGAGATGTTATGCTTTTAAAGCGACATTAGGGAAGTAAATTAACTTTGGGTTAATATGTTACTTAACCATTTCTAAAGTGACGTTTAATATTAAAGTGAAAATTGGAGGGAAAATAAGGGTTATATTTGATTTAGTCAAAAAGGGGAAATTCTAGAAGTTACATTTTATTTGGTCAAAAAGGGAAAAGTTCTAGAAGGAATGGAAAAAGGATAAAAGGATGGGTAGAGCCTCACTTTGGCATTATGATTTGATTAATCTCTTGTATGGTGCTCTTGGAGCCATTTTTTTGTTAGGGTTTAGCAAAACCATTCCATTGTTGGTCTTGTTTTGGTGGAGCAATATCCACCCTAGTTAGACAAGGAGGAGGATCCATCCATGATCTTCATTGGAGATTTATCTTGGGTTTTCTTTCAGTTTTGGGTTGTAGTTATTTTCTCGGAGAGCTTGTGGCACTTGGAAGGTTTGATCTTATTTTTTGAGGATTCCATGGCATGGTTCCAAGTTTTTGGCTTGTATTGTGTGTTTTCCATTGGGGTATTGCACCTACCATAACAACCATTGGAATGCTGTATTCATATATTCATTCATAATAAAATACCACATATTGTCACTTCTATTTCTGGTGTATTTGTATTACATGCAATATGTTTTACAAAATGTCTATTAGTAGAATACATGCAAACTGTTTGTGATAATTTGTCAACCAAATTAGATCATCAAGAAAATTTAATGCATAGAAGGACATAATATCCTAGCCCAATATATTGGGGATATTACAATGGTATCAGAAATGGTTATCTTGCCAGCCTATGATTGCATCAGAGCACTTTCCTTGGCCAAAGAAGGGAAATTTGTTTGGGGTCTTTTTGCAGAATTGTTTTTGGGAAAAAAAGAGGGAGACGCACTTCAGGATCAGATATGGAAATTTCTGAGTAGAATTTGGAAAAAAACTAATTAGATATTTTAATTCCTCTCAGAAAAATAACTAATTTAAAAAATAAATTGACTGAAACAAATTCCAGGAAGTAAAGTTATTGACATTTTAATTTCGTAAAATTTTCAGGGTTTTTTAGGAAAAAGTCGCGCAATTTACAAGTGAAGAAAAATAAGTGGGAAAGAAATCCGATTATGTACATACATGTGTAAGAAAGGATGAGAATAAGTTTTTCACTCAGGTGGTTAAGCCAGATGGAGGAATTTTTGGAGCCCGTGTTTGATATCTTGAGGACATTGGCAACAATTAAAAACATGTCTTACCACTACTAGGAGTATCTAACATTGAGGGAGGAGATCCACACAAATTTTCCCTTTAAATACTATTTCACCCTCAAGTACAGATACTAGCCCTCAAAGGTGGAAGAGGATTTCTTTAAAGGCACAAGGAAGAAATTAAAGGGAAAAGAGTATGAAAAATAGGTGGAGGAGCATGCATCTAGCCATGAGGAGGATGTGTACATAGAGGAAGACCAAACAATAGCCTATGATACATCATCATAACTATCTGATGAGGTTGATGGCATTAATGTATTGTATGGTTATACTTTTGATGAATCAACACAATAATAAGATGCATGATCTTATGATGTCTTGTTCCAATTAACCTATGTTGAGGGTCCAACATCTTTCACTATCCATGATACTTATGATGGAGGTAGTTCAAGCAAGATAACACCTATGCATGATGAGGATTCAACACCCTATCTCATTTATGATTTCGATGATGAGGAGGACATGATTTAACGTCGAAAGGGTTTGGAGGACCAATTATTGGTCAAGGAGGATCATATTGTATAGGTGTTGACAAAGGAAAATGGTACTCATAAATTTATTGAAGATCTTATGTGGAAAGCTTAGATGGAGGAGAGACAAAAAGGAGTTGTAGATGGGATCGCCAATGCTCAATTATGCATCATCAAAGAAGCACTAGAACAAATGATATCTGATTACTTGTAGTCGTTCATGTATAGGGACCTTTCTCTTAAGTTCGTTGAAGACAAGGAAAGGGAGATTAAGGAGCTTTGTTACCATCTTAGTCTGACACACTCCTCATCATTGAAAACAATAGAGACTTCATCATATTTGGTAGTAGTGACACATGAGAGCATGAGTGGCACTCATGATCAGAGGGAGGAGCCTCTTGTGACTATTCCACACAAAGATCATTCAAGGTTGCAGGTGTATGAGGAGATTTTGGACACAGAGGTTTTTGACCGTGTGCTTGTCTTACATTGTAGGGACCATGAGCCATTTATTTTGGCTCAAGGATTAGTGACGGAGATGGTAGTTGGGAAATTTCCTTGTGGACCAACCAACAAGGAAGTATATGCACCGGTTGATTGGGGAACTAAGTATAAGACATATGAGGATACATCACTTTGGGATCCAGGTTCAGTTGATATTAGTAGATTGATTTATACAATGGCACATATATGATATAGGATGGTACATGATGATACAGTGGTGTGAAGTGGGATACAACAACATACAACAATGTACAATGGTATGCAGTGGTTTTTTGGGATATTTCCCCTGGGGTAACCTCCAGATAGAGACTTTAGACATATCATTGAGTTTAGTTCACCTAGGATTGATGAGTGGATGAAAGAGCCTGATGGAGAGGTATATCCCTTAGAGACTGATCTTTGAGTGGGATATCACCAAAGTATGGACAAAGAGTAAGATATCCACAAGATCACTCTCAGATGTTACCTTGAGTCCTTGGTCATACAATTGGGGTTGACCAACACACTTGACATTTTCNTACATAACTCCTTTTCTTCCATCTCCATTGCCTCTTTCACAGTTCTATGATAATTGGTGTTAGTAAATAAAGAAAAATATACATCTAAATTTAGACAAACTATAATTATACATGTCTGGTTTCCTTCTTTGCCAAGTGAACTTCCTTAAAGTTTGAGGTGAAGTTTCTTCCTCATCTTATAAACTCTCTACCCTCCTTCTCATAAAGTCCATCATGAACTTCTTATTCATTTTCTGGTTCAACTTTCTTGGTGTTGGGTGGTAGCTGAACCATTAAATTTTTGTCATCCTCTTTTGGCTGCCCCATTATGGGAGAAGGATTAACTTCTCTAAAAATAAAATTCCTAGTATAGAAAATTTTTCCAGCCACAAGATCCCAAATATTTTACCCATTCACGCCAACATCATAACTGACAAAGATACCTTTCATAGCCTTATTATCCGACTTTGACCACTTCTCCTTAGGAACATAAGCATATGCCTCACAACCAAAAACATGAAATGAGGGCGTCTTTCCCATATAGACATCCATAGGGTTATTTTCCACAAGAGTTGATGTGGGAGACCTATTAATCAAGTAACATGCAGTGAAAACCATTTTTGTAGAGAAATTCTTCTCTAAGCTGGCTCCACTAAGCATAATCCTAGCTCTATATATCAATGTTCTATTCATCTATTCTGCAACTCCATTATGATGAGGGGTATATAGAGTTTTCTTATGCCTTTCAATGCAATTCTCCTCGCAAAACTTATCAAACTTTGTAGAACAAAACTCCCTGCCATTATTAGTCCTCAACACCTTAATATCTCTACCAGTTTGATTTTTCAAGAGAGATTTAAACTCCTTGAAACAACTAAAAAACTTAGATTTAGTTGTAAAAATGCTAGTGTTCTTTTCCAATGCAACCAACTACTATTAGCTATAATATCACATAGACATCCTTATCTGTAAAGCTATGATAACTATCCTTGGATAATATTGGGCCTCCTCCCATTGTATTTATTCTTTCCTTTTTTGTTCTATGTATTCTAGGTTTATTTAAGATCCAGGTTAGACCCAAATTTCTACATGGTATTAGAGTAGGCATTTCTTTCCCTACTTGCTTTATGAGAACATATTCAACTCCCATTTCTTAGCTACCTAATTTTTGCATTGAGGATGTTTTTATTTTATTTACTTCTATCTTGATCATTCCTTTGATTTACAAATTTGCATGGGATATCTCACCATGCACATATCTACCTCGGTCACTGTTTTTAAATCTGAATGAGTGAATGTATCTCTTCTGTAGATAATCGTCAATTGACAATAACAAGTAGTTGATCTCGATCAAAGGGGTACATATATCATTAATGACAATGCCGATGTCATTGCTCATGAATTGCTATGTGAAATTTCCTTCAAATTTGGACACGAAACATGAAGTTGTCGACGTTGTGGATAATGCAATTGAAATTTCAAAGGTATTTATGAGCGAATCAATAGTCGAGATGGTTTTATGTGGTTTGATACATATATTCTATTCCCATATTGGATTACATAGACCCTGAATTATGCCCATATTGGGTTTCACAAGTCGGTTTTTTGTGCTTTTATTGGGAGAACTCTACATTTTGGATCTTGTGGCTCAAGATCTATCATCATAGTAGAACTCTTGTTCGTGGATTTGTGGGATTGCATCCTCTTTGTTACATATATGTGTTTCATTTCTTTTTGAGGTTTCCTACGGTTCCTCTCTTTTACACACAACTCACATAATCATAGCCTTCTAAATCTACATGGGTGCTTCTCTTGACTGGATCAATGTATTTGACTATAGTTATGTGTGCACACACTATTAATATGAATTGGGGTTTTATTAGATAGAGAGATATCGTTATAATCAACAATGAAAACAACAAAAGTGCCACAATTTCCACCACTAGCTTTGCTCTAGATGGGGGATCTCGACCCAAAAGTCATGAGTGCCCAACTTGCCGACGTTTGCATTCCGTTAGGAGCAATGACATCAGTTTGATTCTATTGCAATAACATGACCCAATGCTACCTTGGTTATGGATATGCCAATTTTCTTGACCCTATAAATGCCATTGACATGCGGGTTTGTATTTTTGTGGTTCCATTTTTGTCAAATAGACATGGAGGGCCATTGGTATGTGGCTTTGTGCTGAAAGAAGGAGCTTGAGTTCAAATCCATTGGGCTATTTTTTTGTCTAATCAAACAAATTATTATTTATATGTGAAGGAGTCTGTGTTTTTGGAGGCTCATGGTGTAATTGTTTGCCAATTTATTGTATTTGGAGGTTATCGATAGTGTTTTTTCCATAACTCTACAATGAGCCTTAATTTTTTTTGTTTTGTTCAAGGCGTTGAGAAGAGCATTATAATCTCTTTTCAATGTGTGGTTGCATGCCACATTTGATGACTTTTTTGAGATTTTTAATTTTTCTCGCGTGTTAGATAAATTAAGAGAATTTATTCCTCACTTTTACATGAGCATCTATCATGAACTTGTTTGTCAAGACCCATATTGAGGATTATTGTACATAATGGCCTTTATTTTTGGTACCTCTCTTTTGCACCTTGAGTAGCATATTTTGGGCCACACGTGCAAACATTCTTAAAGTGTCATCGGACATTTATCTCCATGATTAGCCTTGTTTTGTAGGACTTGAAACTAACCACTTTGGACTCGAAACTTCCATACCGTGCCATCATTTATGACATCCATTACCATAATCTACGACCACCTAGTTCAACATTGTGGGGGATGGTGTGAAATGTTTCCTTAGGTGATTCTTTATGCTTCATCATTTTGCTTGACATTAACTTTTTTAAAGAGTGAGCCTTGTATCAAGAACTGATTCGTATTTTGACTCAACAATTGCAATGGCTGGCAACACATGCACTTTGACAAGATGGATTGGCATCTATAAAGACACTCATCTTATGATGATTTTGTCGATTGTACATGAGTACCTTATCAAATTTTTTTGAGTCCGAACTCATTTAAGAGGATTGATCTCTTTGCTTGAGAAGTTTGAAATTTGTTGTTTGGATTTCTACGTGGATATTTGATGGTGTTGACAAGTTGGGGTTAACTATCATGTTCCCATTTTTGGGTTCTCCTGTTTTGTAGTAGAAGAGACTTTCGTGGCTTGTCAGTGGAGAAAAAAGAGTAAAAAGGGGGTCATTTAATGTCACTTAGTTAGGAGATGTTATGCTTTTAAAGCGACATTAGGGAAGTAAATTAACTTTGGGTTAATATGTTACTTAACCATTTCTAAAGTGACGTTTAATATTAAAGTGAAAATTGGAGGGAAAATAAGGGTTATATTTGATTTAGTCAAAAAGGGGAAATTCTAGAAGTTACATTTTATTTGGTCAAAAAGGGAAAAGTTCTAGAAGGAATGGAAAAAGGATAAAAGGATGGGTAGAGCCTCACTTTGGCATTATGATTTGATTAATCTCTTGTATGGTGCTCTTGGAGCCATTTTTTTGTTAGGGTTTAGCAAAACCATTCCATTGTTGGTCTTGTTTTGGTGGAGCAATATCCACCCTAGTTAGACAAGGAGGAGGATCCATCCATGATCTTCATTGGAGATTTATCTTGGGTTTTCTTTCAGTTTTGGGTTGTAGTTATTTTCTCGGAGAGCTTGTGGCACTTGGAAGGTTTGATCTTATTTTTTGAGGATTCCATGGCATGGTTCCAAGTTTTTGGCTTGTATTGTGTGTTTTCCATTGGGGTATTGCACCTACCATAACAACCATTGGAATGCTGTATTCATATATTCATTCATAATAAAATACCACATATTGTCACTTCTATTTCTGGTGTATTTGTATTACATGCAATATGTTTTACAAAATGTCTATTAGTAGAATACATGCAAACTGTTTGTGATAATTTGTCAACCAAATTAGATCATCAAGAAAATTTAATGCATAGAAGGACATAATATCCTAGCCCAATATATTGGGGATATTACAATGGTATCAGAAATGGTTATCTTGCCAGCCTATGATTGCATCAGAGCACTTTCCTTGGCCAAAGAAGGGAAATTTGTTTGGGGTCTTTTTGCAGAATTGTTTTTGGGAAAAAAAGAGGGAGACGCACTTCAGGATCAGATATGGAAATTTCTGAGTAGAATTTGGAAAAAAACTAATTAGATATTTTAATTCCTCTCAGAAAAATAACTAATTTAAAAAATAAATTGACTGAAACAAATTCCAGGAAGTAAAGTTATTGACATTTTAATTTCGTAAAATTTTCAGGGTTTTTTAGGAAAAAGTCGCGCAATTTACAAGTGAAGAAAAATAAGTGGGAAAGAAATCCGATTATGTACATACATGTGTAAGAAAGGATGAGAATAAGTTTTTCACTCAGGTGGTTAAGCCAGATGGAGGAATTTTTGGAGCCCGTGTTTGATATCTTGAGGACATTGGCAACAATTAAAAACATGTCTTACCACTACTAGGAGTATCTAACATTGAGGGAGGAGATCCACACAAATTTTCCCTTTAAATACTATTTCACCCTCAAGTACAGATACTAGCCCTCAAAGGTGGAAGAGGATTTCTTTAAAGGCACAAGGAAGAAATTAAAGGGAAAAGAGTATGAAAAATAGGTGGAGGAGCATGCATCTAGCCATGAGGAGGATGTGTACATAGAGGAAGACCAAACAATAGCCTATGATACATCATCATAACTATCTGATGAGGTTGATGGCATTAATGTATTGTATGGTTATACTTTTGATGAATCAACACAATAATAAGATGCATGATCTTATGATGTCTTGTTCCAATTAACCTATGTTGAGGGTCCAACATCTTTCACTATCCATGATACTTATGATGGAGGTAGTTCAAGCAAGATAACACCTATGCATGATGAGGATTCAACACCCTATCTCATTTATGATTTCGATGATGAGGAGGACATGATTTAACGTCGAAAGGGTTTGGAGGACCAATTATTGGTCAAGGAGGATCATATTGTATAGGTGTTGACAAAGGAAAATGGTACTCATAAATTTATTGAAGATCTTATGTGGAAAGCTTAGATGGAGGAGAGACAAAAAGGAGTTGTAGATGGGATCGCCAATGCTCAATTATGCATCATCAAAGAAGCACTAGAACAAATGATATCTGATTACTTGTAGTCGTTCATGTATAGGGACCTTTCTCTTAAGTTCGTTGAAGACAAGGAAAGGGAGATTAAGGAGCTTTGTTACCATCTTAGTCTGACACACTCCTCATCATTGAAAACAATAGAGACTTCATCATATTTGGTAGTAGTGACACATGAGAGCATGAGTGGCACTCATGATCAGAGGGAGGAGCCTCTTGTGACTATTCCACACAAAGATCATTCAAGGTTGCAGGTGTATGAGGAGATTTTGGACACAGAGGTTTTTGACCGTGTGCTTGTCTTACATTGTAGGGACCATGAGCCATTTATTTTGGCTCAAGGATTAGTGACGGAGATGGTAGTTGGGAAATTTCCTTGTGGACCAACCAACAAGGAAGTATATGCACCGGTTGATTGGGGAACTAAGTATAAGACATATGAGGATACATCACTTTGGGATCCAGGTTCAGTTGATATTAGTAGATTGATTTATACAATGGCACATATATGATATAGGATGGTACATGATGATACAGTGGTGTGAAGTGGGATACAACAACATACAACAATGTACAATGGTATGCAGTGGTTTTTTGGGATATTTCCCCTGGGGTAACCTCCAGATAGAGACTTTAGACA
The DNA here is from genome assembly GCA_000966675.3 of Picea glauca. Taxonomy (NCBI): domain Eukaryota; kingdom Viridiplantae; phylum Streptophyta; class Pinopsida; order Pinales; family Pinaceae; genus Picea; species Picea glauca. Next base: position 15,910 of record JZKD02S1650946.1, read on the forward strand.
TATCATTGAGTTTAGTTCACCTAGGATTGATGAGTGGATGAAAGAGCCTGATGGAGAGGTATATCCCTTAGAGACTGATCTTTGAGTGGGATATCACCAAAGTATGGACAAAGAGTAAGATATCCACAAGATCACTCTCAGATGTTACCTTGAGTCCTTGGTCATACAATTGGGGTTGACCAACACACTTGACATTTTCCAGTCTTACAGGTAGTGGTAGTGGCATCTAGTTCCATTTTATGATGCCAACAATATATCCGAGAGGATGTGGAGGAATCACCTCAGTCATCTGGGTGAGACATGCAGGATTATAGCCATGTCAGTGTTCTTTTGTTTGGACTATGTGGTCGGATCACATGAGGGGATCTAGATTGTATTGGGTTAGTTCATAGAGATTCTAGATGATAGAGTGGTGGATGGCATTATCCACTACAGAGGTTTCACATTTGTAGCCCCTGAGCCCCCACTTACATAGATGATTATGAGGGCTATGTGTGATCCACCTTCAACAAGGAATTCTGGGTAGTTGTATGAGTATGAGGCACCGCAAGTGACATGACTATTTTCCAAGGAGGTATTTAGACTCCAAAGATTACTCGGGTACATTGATGATGGTCGAGATAGTAGATTTCCTGGTGCAATTTGGCAGGAGTTGAACAAAACAACATGCACATAGTTGATTCCTAGTACTAGGATTCCCCCAGCCGATGAATACTAGGGACTTGTCTCATTTTGGATTATTTACTTTTATGGTTGACATCATAATCTTCTTCTGTTTTTTTACCTAAAACTCTCTTAATGATAATTTATCACAACAAAATAGAAAAAGTTGACTATGAATGCAAAGTGGTAGAACCAAATCCAATAAAAAAGGGGATTGAAGCATAACATACATACATAAATACATCTACATGACTTTGGGCATACACACATACATACATCTACATGAATTTGGGCTATGACCAATAAGTTTTAGTGCTCAAACCATATGTTTGGGTATTAATTTCATTCCCAAATTGAAAGGAAGTATATGTATGTAATACACTTCTTACACTAATCAATGAAATACGATTATGCAAAAATTAAATAAACATTGTTTTAGCAATAAACAACACACAAACATACAACCATTATACAATAATTTCTTGGGAAAACCCTTATATGTAATATTCAATGACTAAATGGTTACAATACATTATAGAGTCTCCATGCTCTCAATAAGCGTATTTAGTAGTAGCATAAGGATTCTGCAAAAAAATTGACAACATAATAGTAAGTTAAAACTCTCACTCTATTTTTCTCCAACCGTAGCACTCAATAAATAATCATAACAAAAATCATAATTCATTTATGGTTTTCCAATTCTACAAGATGGAAACCACCAACAATTAATTGACCAACTATGGTTACTTAGCATTCATTTCATGCAAGTGATGCATTTATTCCCTTCCACTATTGAAAAATTATTCCCTGTAATTGAAATGCATTTTTTCTTCTATAGCTTTGCATTTATTCCTTGCTCCACTATCCATTACATGAATGCAAGGTACATGACACACCCATGCCAACATTATCCCTCTTGTCATATACCTTGCAAGAGTATAAGGGATAATGCATCAAACTATGAGATAATTTCTAGGGGCTATAAAGCCCATAGACTCACAACACCACTTGAATTCAACTTTGTTCATTGGTTTCCTCAACGCATCTGCAACACTTTGAAAAGTGTCAAAATTTTCTCTAGTATCACCTTTCCATCCTCTACCACGTCCCTAAATATATGGTATTGAATATCTATATGCTTTGTCTTTTCATGAAAGATTGGATTCTTAGCTAGGCAAATGGCATTGCTACTATCACATTGAACTATAATAGAGCTTTGACTTAGCCCTACTTCTAAACATAATTTCATAATAAAAATGGCTTCCTTAAAGGCATGATTAACTTCCATATAATCTATCTCTATAGTGGATAAAGTGACCACAACTTGTTTCTTAGTCATCCAACTTACTACTCCACCAAACAATAACAAAAAAAAGCATATTCACTAGTAGAACTTCCTCTATCTACATCCCCCACCCAATTAGAATCCACATAACCTTGTGTATCCACTAAGTGTGGCTTCCTTGAAGCATAATTATAATACTAAATAGAATATTAGGAAGTGCCTCACAAATACTTGAAGAGCCTCTTCACTACAACCCAATGTTTATGTCTAGTATTAGCCATGAATCAACTCAAGACTTTCATTACTTGAACAATGTATGGTATAGTACAAACTGTGTGATAACACAACCAAATAATAACTACCTTTCACTACCTTTCCATTACTTCCAAGTACAAACTGTGTGATAACACAACCAAATAATAAATTTTGACCTTTTAAATGACCATGAACCCAACTCTGATCATAGACCTTTAACCATAACTCTAAACTTTGCCTTGCATAGGAGCGCCATTGAAGATAATTCTACAATTCAAAGAGAACTTATCTTTGAAAAAAATAAAATTTTCCTTTTATTAAAGGATTTAAATAGTGAATTACATATCCTAACTTATAAGGACAACATTGAAGACCTCTATCATAATTTTGCAACTACCCTTTCCACTTCTATTAATAAGTTCTCTTTTGAGGTGTCTTGTAAAAAGAATAATGGAACAATAAACCCACGGTATGATAAATAATGTAAGATTGCTAGGAAATCCATTAGGGATGCTTCTAATGAGTCATTAAAACTTGATAAGATCAATACGTACAAATCCCTAATGAAAAGGAAAAAAATGTACTATATCAATAAAAGACAAGAGCAACTTTCACAACTATCTAAGCTTGATCCTAAGAAGTTCTGGAAAAATATTATAATCCACAATACTAACGAAAATAATATGATTTCCTTAATGGACTGAAATTCCTACCTTAGAAGTCTTTACGAGTTCCCTAATGCCATGGACACCATTCCTATTGTCCCTACAGAGGATGAAGTTTTTTCTTTGTATGACATAGAGTTCAGGGTTAAGCGGCTTGCAAATGGGAAAGCTAAGGACATTGAAGGCTACTAAGATGACGTTTTTAAAATTGGAGGGCCTATCCTCATCCCTAAAATACAGAGGATCTTTAATTTAGCAGTAAAACAAGGCTTCTTTAAACCCTAGATGCAAAGCCTCATTGTTCCTATATTTAAAAATGGGTATTAAAACATTCCCTCTAATTATAAAACCATTATGATTAGCCCGATTTTTGCCAAGGTTAATGGAATTATTTTGGAAAATAAGATTATCCTTTGGATAGAAAGTCACGGTAAAAGAGATAAAGGCTAGACTGGGTTTAGGAGATATCATTCAACTGTGGACCATCTTGTTACCTTTAGGATCATTGCAGATGAGTTTTGAAATTCTAAAACCAACTTTTTTTGTTGTTTTGTTGAATTTAGAAAATCTTTTGATATGATTCCCAGGAAAAATGTTTGGGATAGGTTTGAATAGATAAAAGTGCCTTTCGAGTTGAGGGCTGTTGAAATAAGGTTGTATGAGAATGTTATCTCCAATTTTAATAACACACAGAGCTGATCGAAAGAGATTAACTGCAATATTGGAGTCAAGCAAGGCTACCCCTTGTCCCCTACCCTTTTTGGCATATGAATTGACAAGTTAGAATATTTCTTGGAAGAAGCAGGTTTTGTCGGCCCTACTGTCACTAGTATAGTCATCAATCTTCTTCTTTATGTCGATGATATTGTTCTTATGGTGAGGAGTCCTCACAATCTTGGAAAACAACTAAGAATCCTTAAGGAATTTTTCTCCAATACGGGTATGACTGTTAATATTGACAAGAATAAGGTCATGATCATTAAATCCAATAAGATCACTTATGATACCTTCGTACATGGAAGCAACAACTTGGAGGATGTGACTTCATACAAATATCTTGGAATCGATATTCACTACAAGATCAACTAGAATTGTAGCATCGAGAAAAGTATTATTGGAGGATGAAAAACTTAGTATGGGCTTGAAAAAATTTGTCAATCAACCGATCTTTGGATATGGGATAAGAAGAAACTCCTCTTTGAGACTCTTGTTACACCTGCTATTCTATCTGGATGCGAAGTTTGAGGATGCAATATCTCTTGTGAATCCTCAAGAAAGATAAAGGAAATCCAAAATAATTTTATAACCTATAATCTCAAAATTAAAGGAAATATGCCCTATCCCATCCTCCTCTTAGAGGAAATCCTTTCCCCCATTGAGAGAAAGACTACGACTAGATACCTAACGTATAAGAACAAGTTAAACAACATGGAAGACAAGAGGCTTCCTAAAATTGCTTCAAAATCTAGTCACAACCACCTTCGACTCAAGTGAGGATGGCACAAATATGGCCAATCTTGGATAAGCCATTGGGGAGTCATGGAAGAGACCATTTTGTAGAATAATGATACTATTAAAAATATCGTTAAATCAAAATTTAAGGAGAAAATGTGGTGTGACAAAGAGTTAGATGAAAAAATAAAATTAAGGTGTTATAAGGATGTAATCAAAACTAATCTAGAAGATCAAAATTATCTCACTATTTCGACAAGTGTAAAGAAAAAAATAAGCATTGCTAAGATAAGAACTTTAACGTCCCCCAACTTAACCGAGGAACATTCCTGTAGCTTAATAGCTACAAATTACTCACATATTTAACCTTTTGCAGATACTAAATAATTAAATGCATCTACAACATTTTAAATTCATATGACGGTTGCGTCCTCACTAAGACAACCCGTGCATGCAACAACCTTTGTACTACATGTGACAATTATTCCCCGCGTGAACGATGATTCAAGCACCGCATCAAAATATGTTACCATTACTACTAAAATCCATTAACATATGCATTTGAATGTGAAACTACGAACTACATGGTATGCAAGCTCATGCAATTGTCCATACTATCGAAACAGGTAATTGAAACTCATAAATTTCACCACAATAACATATATTTCATTCAAGCACACATAGTAAAACACACAACAATTAAATTCATAAATTAACACATGAAAACATATAAACACTTATCTTTTAAAATAGTTGTGCAACCAACTGCTTGGGAGGGAAGTTCCACCCAACCATAGACTCAGTGTTGTAAATATCAACAATAAGTCACCCTCGAACTGGGGCTAGGAATCCAAAAGAAAAGGGTGTCTCTCACAGTCCACTCACAACTCAATATTCCACAACCCACTGTTATTCTCCTACAACTATCCTGAGTTTCCTCCAACTCTCTTCCTCTTGACCTTCCAAACCCAAGGAATGTACCCCTTCACTGATCTCAGTCCATCTGACATCCCATTCATTTATCAGGGTCTCTCTGGCATGGGTAACTAGGAATCTCTCTCTTGGGAACTCAAGAGAACTCATTGCCAAGAAAAATACCAACACAACAACAAACATTTGTTGTTACAGTGCAACACAAACAAGAATTCACTCTTCAATCCTGATAACTTGGCTCTTCAATCTTCAGCTCCATAGCGCTCCAAAACACTCCATCATGCTATATCTCTCGTGCTCTTTTTCTTTGCTCTTCCTCTGTCGTTTATGTAAAAATCAATGTTTCAAAACTGCTTGTAACTGTCCACACAAATTTCCTCTATTTGGTTTACTTGGTTGACTTACACTCTTCCCCAAACTGATTGTACTCAACCCCATGCTCTCCAATAACTATGGGATGTGACTCTCACACCCACCCTCTTACATGAGTTTAATGTTGGGTTCTCATACACTCAACAATGATTTGGAAGTTATCCCCAATAATAATAAAATTCAGAAAATCTGGTTTGAATTACTACCCATAACTAATTTCCCCCTTGGACCCCTCTTACACACTCTCTTCTCTTGTGGAAAAACTTAGCCCCCATCTTTTTCCATATTCCCAACAATTGGTATCACATTTATTTATTTAAAACTAGAAAATACATTCACACATTACATCACTTGGCCATAGCAACATTAATATTTACATTATGCATAAATTAAACTGGGGGTTATAGTTGGGATGTTACATTCCCCCTCCCCTGCAATTGTGCATCATCCTCAATGCACAACACCTTGGGGAAATACATATAAAAATTTACATCACATTACAATATTTAGAAAATAAAAGAAAATTATGCAATTTTTACCCTCCAACAACAGTCCCAACCAAAATATCACATTTCTCTCAACCTGCTGACCCAAGGAATGTGCCCCCTTCATTGTTCCTAGTCCACCATATTGCACCATTCTTTTATCAGGGCTGTTAACCTAGGTGACCAGAATTTTGAGATGTGTTTCCAGAACTGTAGCTGCCCAAAAATGGAGTCTTGCATTTTTAATTTATGTTTCCTTCAAAATTGAAAAATATTTGTGGGTATTCCTCCCATATAGTTTCTTCATGTTCCCATGTTCCATCTTCAATACCATAGCATGTCCATTGAACCTTTACCAACCCTATGGATTTCTTCCTGAGCACCTTGAATATCCAGTCCAAAATGCGAACTGGTTCCACCTGGAAATACATTATGCACTCTCATGGATGCTGACAATGCTACCATGTATGCAACTACCCCTATATTCTCTAAGATTTCGAAAGACCCACAATATCTTGCTACCAACTTTGGGCATCAACCCAATCTTAGCGAACTTCTTTTGGCTTTCACTTTTAGAAAAACATGTTCGCCCACTTTAAAATCTCTAAAAACTCTGTTCTTGTCTGCATAACTTTTCTTCTTGTCCTAGGCAACCTTTAAATTCTTCTCGATCTTTGTCATTTTCTCTTCCATTTCTCTCAAAAAATTTGTCCCAATGAAAACTTTGTCTCCTGGGTTATCCCAACTCACTCATATGTTTCAATATCTTCCATACAATGCTTCAAATGGGTTCATTTTCAATGAGGCTTGATACCCATTATTGTAAGAAAATTCTACTGAGTGGATGTAGTCTTCCCACTTTGATGGCTGGTCCATCACATACATTCTGAACATATCTTCAATGAT
>JZKD02S1650946.1:27385-38435 GCA_000966675.3 Picea glauca
TTCTTTAATTATCTTCAGGGCCTACATGTACTTCCTTATTCAATTCACTTTGTCATCTTCAAAAATTCATTTCTCCTCAACCATGAGGATCCACGTGACATGCCACATACCACCGTAAAAAAAATGATGTATACTATCCATACATGGGTGTTGTATCTGCATGTGCATTTTCCTTCATGTCCAAATACCTTCATCAATATTGTGGTCCAAAACCCATGACTAGGGTTGACATCAATGACAACAACCAATCTTTCAACAATTAGTTTCTCCTTTGACTAATTTTTTTTTGCATAGTCTCTATTGTTCGAACTATTGTTATTATTATTATTTGTTTTTTTATTTATTTTTATTATTAAGTACTTAAGAGACATTATTATTATTACGTACGTAAACAGGCCTGCCACACTGCATTCTTTCTTAAATGTTTACATAACACGAGGCCCTTTGACGGTCCTGACAACCTTAAATGTTTACTTAACATGCCTCACAACCTTAAATGTTTACTTAACATGCGTGTTACAATACATTTTCCTCTGATTTTTTATGCAATGTTGTCTACAGTGAATATGGGCAATATTGTTGTTCATCGACATTACTGGTTCACTGGTTGATGCTTGCTCGCTGGTTCGCTGGATGCTTCTTATTGTTGTTTGACCTCAACTTTGCAAAGTTGAGGTCCTGCAGCTGCAATTGGACCTCTTTGTGCTTGTTCATTGGTTTTTTGTTTGTTGCTTGCTCTTGTTTGCTTCAACTTTGCAAGGTTGGGATCCCGCATCCACAATTTGACCTGTTGTGGTAGTTTGCAGGGTTGGGGTTCTGCATCCGCGATTCAAACTGTGCTTCTGTCGTTCCCCATTCACGGGTAGGTTTTAGTTCCATGGTTGCCTTCCTATTCATTGTTTGTTGTTTTCTATTTTCAGTTTGCAAGTAAACATTTTCAATACTGGGAATGCCTGAGTCAAAATACTCTTGCAGAACATATTTGTATGTGACTATTATGACCAGAGAAGAAGGGGTGTAATGCTGCCTTGGTCTTGTTCTTGAATGTCAATGATCGACACAGAATGCCAATGTTCTCCTCATTTTTTTTCTGTTCCTGAAAACCATACGTTTGGTGCATTTTTTTCAGGCTGTTCCCTTCCAAAATGTCTTGTTCTCCTTTGAATGTCAATGATGGACACATAACCCACCTCTGTTGCAGCCATAGTGACATATTAAAAAGGAAACCGAATCTTCTCCTGATATTTTCTGTTCCTGAAAACCATACGTTTAGTGCATTTTTTTCCAGGTTGTTCCCTTATAATAACATGTGCACACTTCCATGTCTTGGACATCAAACCATAGCTCATTGGAAAATAGCAATGCAAAAAAAATATGAGGAACAATTTGAAAAAAATGCACCAAACATATTGTTTTCAGAAACAAAAAATATGGGGAGAAAATTCGATTTCCTTTTTTATATGTCACCATGGCTGTGATAGAGGTGGGTTCTTTGTCGAACATTGATGTTCAAGAACAAGACCAAGACAATGTTACAACCCTATTTCTCTGGTTGTGGTAGTCACATGCAAAGATGTTTAGCAAGAGGGTTTTGACTCGGGCATTCCTTGTATTGGAAATTCTTAGTTGCAAATTAGAAAAAACAAACAACGAATATGGATGCAACCATGGCATTGAAACTTTCCTGTGAATGGGGAACGACAAAAGCACATTTCCAATCATGGATGTAGAATCCAAACCGTGCAAACTACAAATTTTTTAAATTTTTACACAGTGGAAGGCCCTTGGATGGTCCTCACAACCTTAAATGTTTACCTAATAGGCCTCACGAACTTAAATGTTTACTTAACATGCAATATTGCAATACATTTTCTTCCGATTTTTGGATACAATCTTGTCTGGAGTGAATATGGGCAATATTTTTATTCACCGACATTACTGGTTCACTGGTTGATGCTTGCTCGTTTGTTTGCTGGATGCTGCTTATTTTTCTTTGATTGAACTTTGCAAAGTTGAGGCCCTACAACTGCGGTTGGAACTCTTGGTGCTTGTTCACTGGTTTGTTGTTTGCTGCTTGCTCTTATTTTCTTCTCCTCATATTTTATGTTCCTGAAAACCATATGTTTAGTGAATTTTTTTTCAGGTTGTTCCCTTCCAATAACATGTGCACACTTCCATGTCTTGGACATCAAACCATAACTCATTGGAAAATAACTATGCAAAAAAAATATGAGGAATAGTCTGAAAAAAATGCACTAAACGTATTGTTTTCAAAAACAAAAAATATAGGGAGAAAATTCGATTTCCTTTTTTATATGTCACCATGAATGCGATAGAGGTGGGTTCTGTGTCAAAAATTGATGTTCAAGAACAAGACCAAGACAATGTTACCGTCCTATTTATCTGGTTGTGGTAGTCACATGCAAAGATGTTTTGCAAGAGGGTTTTGACTCAGGCATTCCCAGTATTGAAAATTCTTAGTTGCAAATTGGAAAAATAAAACAACGAATAGGGATGAAACCATGGCATCGAAACTTTCCCGTGAATGGGGAATGACAGAAGCACATGTCCAATCATGGATGTAGAATCCAAACCTTAAATGTCCTCACAACCTTAAATGTTTACCTAACAAGTCTCACAGCCTTAAATGTTTACTTAACAAGCATGTTGCAATACATTTTCTTCTGATTTTTGGATACAGTCTCGTCTGCAGTGAATTTGGGCAATATTTTTATTCACCGACATTACTGGTTCAATGGTTGATGCTTGCTCATTTGTTTGCTGGATGCTACTTATTTTTATTTGATTGAAATTTGCAAAGTTAAGGCCCTGCAGCTGCGGTTGGAACTCTTGGTGCTTGTTCACTGGTTTGTTGTTGGCTGCTTGCTCTTGTTTTCATCGACTTTGAAAAGTTGGGATGCTGCATCCGTAGTCAGACCTATTGTTGCAGTTTACACGATAGGGATTCTGCATCCGCGATTGGAACTGTGCTTCTATCATTCCCCGTTCACGGGTAAGTCTCAGTGCCATGGTTGCATTCCTACTTGTTGGTTGTTGTTTTCTATTTCCATTTTGCAAGTAAGAATTTTCAATACTGGGAATGCCTAAGCCAAAATCCTCTTGCAGAACATCTTCATATGTGACTACTACGACCAAAGAAACATGAATGTAATGCTTTCTTGGTCTTTTTCTTGAATGTCAATGTCTGACACGGAACCCACCTTTGTCGCAACCATAATGACATATAAAAAAGGAAATTGAATTTTCTCCTTGTATTTTTTGTTCTTGAAAACCATACTTTTGGTGCATTTTTTTCATGCAGATGCAGAATCCCAATCGTGCAAATTGTAACAACAGGTCCAACTGCAGATGCATGACTTCAACGTTGCAAAGTTGAAGCAAACAAGAGCAAGAAACAAACAACAAACCAGTGGGTCAATTGACCAGACACTGTTTTGTGACTACTATAAGACTATTATTCTGTGACTGAATTCCATAATAGAGCGAGTGAGAATGACCACACACTATTGTGGATAGAGGGTGCACCGGTCTATGAAAATTGCAACAACTCATAGATTGAGCAGTTTCTGGAAAAATACATGACATGCAACAAAGACCATTTGGATCCACAACTTGCCAAGGTTCATAGACATTATCATACAAGAAACTGTAAAAAACAAAAAAAATTCACATTTTAGATACAACTTGCCTGTGCCACCAATGAGAACAATAAGAATCATAGAGACAATTAGTTTAGAGGACAATGTTCTCATTGATAAATCTAAATCTTTGTTCACATTTCTATAATAAGGAGACTTTGATGACTTAATGAGCTTCCAAGACTTCTTGGCAAAGATAAATCTATCAAAAGATGAGTACATCCAAGCCATAGAATCTACACTTAACCAACCAACAATTTTCCTTAAACGAAACCTTTCACATATTTAGAACAATAGTTTCTCCAAGGACCAGCCAATTATGTGGAATGAAAATACAGACGCACAATATGTACTCAATGCATTTGCCTTTACATCATATTGTACCTCGTACATGACAAAATTTGACAAATCTATGACAAGTGCATTCAAAATAATACACAAAGAACATGAAAACAATCATATTGATGTTATGCAAATGGTACGTGCACTTGGAAATACATTGCTTAATCTTCAACAAATGTTTGGTCAACAAGAAATCCACGTTGTACTTTGCCTTCCCCTAAAATGTGTCTTCATAAACATATATCCACTTGTGAAGCACAAATTGGAACATGGTTTACATTTGGGCCACCAAAAATACTATTAAAATAAAATAATATGAAAAATGTTGAAATAAATATAAACACCATCTCTTTGAACTTGAACCACAGTTTGTCGAGCTCCAACTATAGTTCATAGCTAAGAATGCTTTTCCCATAGTTAATGTGTTTCTATGACTTGATAATTATCAGAGTAAGTGTTTTTGTGTGAGGGATAACGTTCTTTTCGCCCTTTATTTTTCCTCTTCTATACTTACCCATTTCCCCCTTTTCTTCTTCCCTTCTATTATCCATTTCTGGTTCTATACTTATTCATGTTTCTATGCTCACGGGTTCCCGGGGTGGCAGACTAAGAAATCCTCATCTCCATCTATATATTCACATCACAAGTTAGACCGACCGTTGTTCGTTTCCATACTTAGCCAATTTTATGGCCGCGGGTTCCCGGGTAGGTGCTATTGAACTCTCATGCCCCATGTTCAGGGTATACATCTTGCACCCAAAACTTCGGTGACCTACAATTCGACCCTGAACTCCTCGAAATTGCAAGCCTCACTCTACCTACAATGACTATGTCTGACCACCCTACCTTTCCATACTTACTCGATTCTTCAAATTTTTGCGGGTTCACGGACTCCCGGGTTCACAAAAGTTTGAAATCATTTTTCACTCCCCTCCATCCCCACCACCTTCGCCCCTTCCCAATGCACTTTAATTATGCTTTTAATAGTGACAACTCACCACACAGGTTCGAAAAGATTGGCATTAATAAGCGAAAAGCTTGAGGACATCTGCCATTAAAACACATTAATGGGAGAATATTATGGGATCTGGTGATTTTTTTGTGTCGATCTCCAGATATCGACATAGATGAGAATGTTTTTCCCATAGTTAATGTTTTTTGAGCTCCAGATATCTTCCATATATGAGAATGTTTTTCCCATAGTTAATGTTTTTTGAGCTCCAGATATCTTCCATATATGAGAATGTTTTTCTCATAGTTAATGTTTATGGCCGTGAGTTCCCGGATTGGCGCTATCGAACTCTCATGCCCCCTGTTTTGTGATATACATATTGCACCCATAACTTCCGTGATCTATAATTTGACCCTATAATCCTCAAAATCACAAGCTTCACTCTACCTACGATGAGTCTTTCTGGGCCCGTCTGACCGCCTTGCCTTTCCATACTTATTTGACTCTTCACCTCTTCTTGTTGCAGATTCACGGGTTCGCGGACTCCCGGGTTCAGAAAAGTTTGAAAGCATTTATCACTCCCGTCCATCCCTGCCACCTTCTCACACTTCCCAATGCAAGTTACTTACGCTTTTTATTAGTGACAACTCACCACATAGGTTCGAAAATTTTGGCATTAATAACCAAAAAGCTTGAGGACATCTCCCATTAAAATACATTAAACCAAGATCTATGGGAGATTATATTGTCATCCCCCAGTGTTCATTTTAAATACTACCAGGACACAATTACTGTCACATGTTGCAATACAAACAAATATTCATCAAAGCATTATCTTTTTTTCATAGGCACCCTAGATGCACCCCGGTCTCCTACTATCGAATTGGAAGAGGTCAATATTATGTGATTTGATTTTTTTTTTGTGGATCTTGAACTTGGAAAAATTGTTGTTTACTTTAGTTTTTTTAAAGCATTTTTCCCCGCGTTTACATACTTAGTCGATTCTTCACCTCCTGTTATCACAGATTCGCGGGTTCCCGGACTCCTAGGTTCAAAAAAATTTCAAAGCATTTTTTGCTCCCGTCCAACCCCATCACCTTCGCCCCCTTCTCAATGCACATTAATCATGCCTTTATTAGTGACAACTCACAACACATATTAAAAAATATTGGCATTAATAGGATAAAGGGTCGAGGACATCTTCCGTTAAAATGCATTCAACCAATATTTACGGGAGATTATATTATCATCCTCCAACATTCATTTTAAATACTTATTCCCATTTCCCTCTATCATCGAAAACTTGGGCTTTAAGGTGCCTTCCTTGTAATGTTCCTGATCATCCACATCCGAGAAAACTTAGAGATGCCATTCAGGTCCAATTGAAAGACGAGGGAGTGGTTTTATGTGATGTCATCTTTGAGGGATTTTTTTTTTGTTAGCCAACAAAAAATCAGACAAAAAAATTCAAGTATCTTATGATTGGTATTCTCCCTGCATTCGATACTTTGGTTAGTTGAAAGGCCTGCCTAAAGATTTGTATGTTGAACTTCTTTATTTTATTGTTAGAAATTGGAAGGGACTTTCAAGTCACCTGCAAAATGCTCCTTTGTTGAAGTATATAGCTTCTTCCAACAACACAAATTTGGCAAGTGTATCAAATGCTGCAGACCACACCAGAATTTATCTTTCGTCAGAGGAGTCACACATATCGTGGCTTGCAAAATGGTATGGAATATTCGTAAGTGATGCAAAATATTACTCCATGCCCGACTATACTCTTAAGGAAATTATAAATTTGGATCCTCACAAAGGTAAGAAACTATATGGGTGGTTGAATCAACATCCTAGAATTACAGAACTTTCTGTCTCAAAGTTTGTTGAGAGACTTCTGGGTGTAGTAAAAGACTTGACAGAAAGTCAACTTCTATCTCAAAGTTTGTTGGCGACCTCTGGATGTAGTAACATACTCGACATACAATCAAATTTCTTTCACTACTGCACATTTTTTTTACTATTCCTATGCAAATAATTACATCTGGGTCGAAGAGCTTAACACTCTTTGCAAGAATATTCTCCTATTGGTTGAAGGTGGGTATATAATCAAGGAACGAGGCTCTCAAAATTTTTTGGTGCGTGCATCGATGAGTAACTGGGAAAATTTAATGGGAAGGAATTCTGGACTATGGACTTTGCAACACTTTCTGAATATTACTTTATACTACCACCTTTTGCTGGAAGTTTGATGTATTTAGGTGATGATTTGGTTTCTGAAGATCACCTTTTACTACCACCTTCATGTAATGATTTTGTTTCATCCTTTAGAAGAAACCTTGATGTAGTATATATTCCAGAGCTATTTCCACTGAATATTAATCTTCCTGCTGTTTCTCGTGCTTTGAATAAGGAGAATGCATTTCTTTTGTTGCAGTAGATCCGATATTTGAAAAAAAATGGAAGTTTCTCGATGCTTGAAGTATTAACTTGTCTGGTTCAAATAAATCGCCATCACCTCACTGCAAGTGTCTCTCGAGTTGTTCATCAGGATCACAGGTCGATAAGCACATAGTGCCTTCCCGATCGTAGAGTGCTTCCATCCCTATCTTGGGTTTGCACAAATGCTTTTATTGCTGGCTTGTTTCTTTCTCCTGGTAGTGGATCCTTCTATCCCAACTAACATGATGGAAATAAACTAGCTCTAGGGAGTTTGATCGCTTCCTGGGATCTGATTTGACTATATATTAATTTCAATTGACTTAAAAATGTTTATTTGTGAAACCTAATGTTAGACATAGAAAATACAATTTTTTATTTTTTAAAATATAAAAGAATGTATTTTTTTAACACACCATTGGTCGAAAAGTTTGAGCTGTTACTTGGGATTCACGTCCTTTGAGAATGTAAATTAATTACACAATTAATATTTCTTGCGGAAATGCATTCGATTCGTCATCAAATATGACAATTGCATTAACACTGCAATCTCCAGATAATAAATTTCTGACATGCACTTAATGTCGAGGTCATCATCACACAAGACGCCTAACCTCCAAAGATGTCCAGACTCACAACATCATTGTAATTGTCGTGAAAAAGCAACACTAAAGTCGATTCTCTTTTGCAGGTCTGACAACACTACAGTCTAAGTGCTTTGACAATGATAGGCCTACTTGTTCACCACATTACCTCCCTGTAATCGATGACACTATTCCCATTGCCACCGCTAGTGTCAATGTTCGAAGTTGAAGCTATCTAGAGATTGGAATCACCACTAGTGTCGATGTTTGAAGCTGAAGCTACCTGGAGCCTGGAGTCATGACTTGATATACTTTTACATCTATTCAATTGCATGTAGGTGCATGTTTTAGGGGGTCAGGTTGTGTTGCATATGAATACTGACCATCTATGCAAACCCAAGCTGGGGATGGAATCAGTCTACGACCAGGAAGACACTTTGTGCTTATTGACCTATGATCATGATCAACAACTAGAGATATTTTTGCAGCGAGGTGATGGCGCTTTATCTGAACCAGACAAGTTAATACTTCAAGCACCGAGAAACTTCCGTTTTTTTTCAAATATCAGATCTACTGCAACATAAGAAATGCATTCTCCTTATTCAAAGCACAGGAAACAACATGAAGATTGATATTCAGTGGAAATAACTATGGAATATCTACTATATCAAGGTATCTTCTAAATAATGAAACAAAATCATTGCATGAAGGTAGTAGTAAAAGGTGATATTCAGAAACCAAATCATTACCTGTATACGTCAAACTTCCTGCAGAAGGTGGTAGTATAAAGTAATCTTTAGAAACTGTTGCAAAGTCCATACTCTAGAATTCCTTCCCGTTAACTTTTACCAATTACTCATTGATACAGCCATGAGAAACTTTTGAGAGCCTCGTTCCCTGATTATATACCCACCTTCAACTGCTAGTAGAATATTTTTGCAAAGAGTACTAAGCTCTTTGACTCGAATCCAATTATTTTCATAGGAATAGTGCAAAGAATGTGTAGTAGTGATCAAAAGTTGATTATATGTCGAGTCTGTTACTACATCCAGAGGCCACTCAACAAACTTTGAGATAGAAGTTGTCTGTTTGTTGAGTTTGTTACTACATCCATAAGTCACTCAACAAACTTTGAGATAGAAAGTTATGTAATTTTAGGATGTTGACTCAATCACTCATACAGTTTCTCACCTTCGTGAGGATCCAACTTTATAATTTCATTTTGAGTATAGTTGGGCATGCAGTAATATTTGGCGTCACTTCCAAATATTCCAGACCATTTTGTGAGCCACGATATGTGCCACTCCTTTGACGGAAGATAAATTATGGTGTGGTCTGCAACATTTGATACACTTGCCAAATCAATGTTGTTGGAAGAAGCTATATACTTCAACAAAGGAGCATTTTGCAGGTGACTTGAAAATCCCTTCCAATTTACAACAATAAAACAAAGAAATTCAATATACAAATCTCCAGGCAGGCCTTTCAACCAACCAAATGATCAAATACAGGGAGAATACCAATCATAAGATACTTGAATTTTTTGTCTGAGCTTCTGTTGGATAACATAATTTTCCCCCCCAAAGTTGACGTCACATAAAACCACTCCCTCATCTTTCAATTGGGACTGAATCACATCTCTAAGTTGTCTCAGATGTGGATGACTAGGAACATTACAAGGAAGGCACCTAAAACCCCAAGTTTTCGATGATAGAGGGAAATTAACACTTATAAAACTACACAATGTTTAATAAAAAGCTAATGTAGCCAAGCCATATCTAGAAGAGATAAAATATTCAAGAAGCTAACTAAGATAGATCTACCTGGTAGCACCCATGAAGCCCAAGACCCAAAATTGATATTCAACTCGTTGTTTTTAACCAGGCAATCATTTGATGATCAAGTTGAGATCTATAAAATACCGTCATTTGGAAATTTCTATGGAATTCTTGAATAGGGTGAAGATGGCATGAAAAACTGCCTAGTTGATTATTCGATTAAAAACCAAGATATTGAAGAAGCATTGCACAACCTCTCTATTGATCTAAGGGACTTGGAAAGTGAATTATTCAGTACAAAAATCCGGCAAGAAATCAATGTGGCGCCCATGAGGAGATACATTGAGGAGTGGTTCAAAAAGGTTGTCGACAAGATTGCCAATGAAGGGCAAAGGACGCTTGAGGAGGTTCCCATAACTGCCGAGGAAAGACATAAAAGGACATCAATGAAAAAATGACAAGGCACGGGATACCATCATAGTAAGTTCATACTGATCACATTCTTCTGTCTTTGTCATTGTCTTCATCTAGTTACTCTACCTCTTTAAATATAAATTTTTAACCGAGGACTGACAATTTTGTCTTTCTTCTTGCTAGGCCTTGCTATCTTCCATCACCGAATTTCTTCTTTCTACAAGCTTGATTCTTGTACATACTTGCTTCATGGTCTGCGGGAGCCCCAATCCCAGTCATTATGGAAAACACATTTAAATTTCAGAGAATATGTGCTGAACTATATATTTTTTTACAAATTCCAAGAGAGCTATTTTGGGAAATAATCTCAACTGTATTTTGTAACCCAGTTTATTTGAATATAGAATATTTGAGGTTGGTGTATGGTGTTTTCCAATGTTTAATATTGTTTTTTTGAATTTTGTATTTTTTTTTTTAAATTGACAGATTTGGATGTATAGCTATTGATAGATGAATTCAACCTCTTTCTACAAGAATTTAAGACGCTCTTTGATCCATAGTTAAAAAATGCATGATAAGTTTCTTTTTCCCCTGCCTAGTACTTTGATTTAAATAAAATCTACTCTATTCTCTCCTTACATTTTACATGGAAGAATAATTTGTGATAGGACAAATTTCTGTGGCGCCCACCCTATACTTAAGAAAGAAATGGGTAGGCCCATCTTGCTTTCATTCTTCGGGGCCCCGGAAATAGAGTCAATACATGACTCTATTTCAACATGGAAACTCAGGTTTTGACATCATCTTCCTATTTAATATTGTGCATATATTACAACTTCTTATATTTGAGAATTTGCTTGCATATAAAAATGTTACGTCATATATATA
>JZKD02S1650946.1:46185-60149 GCA_000966675.3 Picea glauca
TGCTCCATTACCAAGAGTAGGGACTCTGAAGTGGAATTATTTGCATAAGTGAAACAACGTTGGATAAGTGGTTTTTCTCTTTCAAAAATGTTTACACTTTATAGATTTGATCCCTCCTTTTCAAGGTTTGATAGATGTGGTTTATATATATATATATATATATATATATATATATATATATATATATATATATATATATATATATAATAAATGAATGAATTATTATAAGGGAAAATGTTAGTTTAATTGGATTGAGTTGTTAGTATATTTTGTTTTTAATTATATATTTTTGAAAAATAACATTTGGTCTCATTTTTGTTTTTGCATTTTTTATATTTTGACATTTAAATTGAAAACATTATGAATAAGATCTAAATAAAAAATTGTATGTCTTGTTATAGATAAATATTTAATAATATGAGAGTCTTAGAGTTAATTGTTTTAACTATAAATACATTTATTTATTTTCAATTAATTTTAATATATTCATATATTTTTATTATTATTTGTCAAATGGGTTTGGCTTGAGTGCTTGGGAGGAATGATTGTTATCATTCCCATCTAAGTTCAATTCCCACAAGTGACATGTTGAACACTTAATGAGTATATTGTTGTAATGATTTTGAGCCTTATTATTGATTGACCTTGTGCTCATGCTTCACAATGTCTTTTAGGAAGGGTACTATACCAAGTTGGAGCTATATGAATAACCAAAATTCCATCATCTTGTAGAATTTTGCTAAGAGTTGCACACATATATACCAGGTCGAGTTGCACACATATATACCAGGTCCTAAAACATTGCAAAGATTCTTCAAAGTAGAACTTCCTTCTCCATTTTTGCTTTCTTCATTTTTGAAAACCTTAAGACTTGGAACTTTGGAGGAAATATACTGCCCTAGGTTTATATGATTTAAAAATTGACACCCTAGGAGATTTTCAATAGATCAAATGACCATACCAAAGGTATTCTCGTTTGGAGTGCTTGAAAGATGAAAACAATCATCAAAAACTAAAATATTCCTTGACTATTTGAATTATGACAATGGCAATGATAATAATACACGACCCATGCGACAAACAATATTTGCATCCTAAGAAAACGAGCTGACAATGTAAAAAATATGGGCCAATGGTTGTAAACCAATAGTAGAAACAACCCCATGTGAAGGACGGAATCCCAAAATAACAAAAAATATGGCTTGAGCCAACATAAATGTAAGACTTGGTAGCACAAGATGCCTACTAGTGAGAGAAAAATGGGGCAATCTATAATGGCCAATGATAAGAAGAACATGCATAATATATTCCATGGCAAGTGTAAAACCCTATGTGGTGGAACTAGCATAAACCTCCGTTATCCCCAATTTGTGGGATAACTAAGGAGATCATGCCTCGAGGCCCTCAGGTTGCATATATGGAGTGTTGAGAGACTACATGACCAATAATGTCCACTTGCACATACAGAAGCCTGCTCCGTCACCACATTTGATCCATTGTTAGCGCAACCACCACACCAACTAGCTTATGGAAAGCATAAGGGTCTTACTCCATGTGGTACAAGTTATATATTGTGGCAGGTAATCACCCTAATATTTTAGGCATTTGAACATGTTGTACTTAAGTTACTTTTGATTATAGAACGCCTGGTTGGACATTAGACCTTTGACCCTATTTCACCTTAGTGAGTGTCATAGATTTCCTAATAAGTGGTCAACCCTTGGGGAAGGTTTGTGACTGGGGGTCCCTTGAGGGGTTATCGTACCATTCTCGACCATACATACCACTTTCATCTCATTACTTTCCCATCATATTTCCCTCTTCTAGACCCTTTGACTTTAGTCACCCAAGAAGGGCATGTACCTCATTTCATGGGAAGAAGGGGCTGAAGGCCCAAAGGGATTGTTGTTGGCTAAAAAGATAAATCCTAGATATTAACCTTTCATATGCTTCACCTAGGGATCCCCGAGAAAGAAATGAAACACTTCTTTGTAAGAAAAGGGGGACCCACAAGAATAATAATGAATGCTTAGGGGGTTAGTTGGAGGATAGGAGGTCTCATCACGAGATGACCCATCATGATCATGGGTATTTAGCGGTATTAAATTACCGTCATCTGGTCAACAATACAAGGTAGTGTCTCTCAGTTACACGACTGAGAGAAAGGGGGTCTCATCATGAGACAACCTTCTCATTTCCGCAAGGTATTTGTGGGTGACTTTGTCATTATTTGGACACCACGCCAGCACAATGGCCTTCAATTCATTCCTTAAAACATGAAAGAAACAAAGAATGGAAAAAAGATGGACTTGGAAAAAATGCATTGCAAACAAAGGTGCTACACACCCTCTACAAAGGCACCCATGAATGAGATAATACAAGTCCTTGTATGTCATGAAACTCAACGACCTATGAATTCTAAACCCCTTTCATCTCATCATCCATTACACGACCTTGATAGGCCATCCTTGGGAGCATCCCCTACTTGAGGGCTTTGGTTTACCCAATAGGAATCCTATGACACCCCTCCCATACTTGAACTTGGTCATTTGTATAATGTTTTAAGCATTTGTTTAATTTGATGAGGTAGTTTGGATGCACATTTTTAGGTGCCTTGCTTATTAGACATGTTTTATACTTGTCATGATATCTTTGACTTGAGATATTTGAAGGGCGTACCCTTTTGTTTTGCAGGACCTTGTTGGTGTACAATTTTGGAGGAACAATCCTAGCTCGGGATTCCATGAAGCTTCAAGCCCACAGGTTGGATGCCAAGGGCCCACATGAGGAATCACAGAGACGTGCATTTGGAGGCCTAGAAGACATCATGGATGATATGACCTAGTCCTCACATTCCAAACGTTTTTCCTAGGAGAGGTAAAACATTATGGAGGCTTGACGTCACCTAGAGGGCTAGGGTTTGGTGGTGAAGGTGTTGTTTGATGACATGTGGCACGTTTCGAAGGAAGGAGGCTTGAAGACCATAAATAGAAGACTTGGATGAATGAAAATAGGCCTTTGGAGGCCTATCCATGCATCTACTTACCCCAACGACTTCTTCAAAGTGCCAAAACATGCCCTAAAGGGGTGACATCACCTTATTCTAGGGTTTCTTTTGTGTAAAAGTGAATTTTAAAGATGAGTTGTTTAATATTATTTTGTTGTAAGGGTTAAGATAAGGGATGTGGATCCCTTATCTTATGTTTTACCCTTGCTAAGTGGACAATGATAGTTATTTTGTATAAATAAAGATCATGAAATCTCATTTGGAATCATAACTCTCCCATTGTGAAGAGCTAAGGACTAAAATTTTTGCTACCCTTGAAGCCTTTTGTTCTCTTGTGCTATGGTATGGTGTTTCTTTGGTTATGGACTTGATGATGATGATGTGCTAGCTCTTGGAGGTCATTTCTAGCTATTGTGGTGGTTTATCTTGGCATGTTATGGTTTATCTTGTGCTATTTGGATTGGTAAGAATTTTTACTTGTTGCTATTATTTGTAATTAAAGCTCAAGGTTGATTTTTCTAAGGCTAAGTAGGAAGTATAAGTCCATACACCCCTACTTTATCTCCACCATAATTTTAAGCATAGAATTATTGTTTACAAGGGTTTGCTAAGGAAGTATAAGGATATACACCCCTTAGTTTTAAACCCTAGCTAGGTTACTTGACTTGGGGAATAAGAGGATTTATACCCCAAAGGAGGTAGTATCTATATCTCTTTACTTTGACCCCATTAACCCATTAATAAAAGGCATTATTCATCACATTGGAGAAATAAAACGCTGCATTGGTAAATGTGAAAAGTTGAAGTTTTAAAGTTCTCTCACTTGGACGTTGTTCCTTGAGCCCTAGGATATCTTGCCTCATTGAGGCATCGTGTTTCACCCACTAAAATGGTTGTTGTTACAAAAATAACCTACAACCATTAGGGCTGCATAAATCTAACCCTCTAACCCTAGATAACTTCTAAACTAACCATAGGAACTTGCTATAAAGTTTCCCTAACAAACTACTAACCCTAGTGCACTTTTTAGGCTAGTTTGAGGTGAACTTCATTGGCTGAATTTTCTGTTACAAGGCTTGGTTTTCTACAACCATAAGGCTGATAAATATCACTACAATAATTTTTTTATTGCAACCTTGATTTTATGCTAAAGTCTTGCTCTTTCATTCTTGAGTTGAACTAGTATTTACTAGCTTGTCTCTTACTTATTCAATTAGACTTTTAGCACCTATTTTGCAGCCCTTATTATCTTTGATATGTTGACATATATCACTGATTATGTTTGCAATTAGGGAAAACATGCTTAACTTTCTTGTCCACCTAAAATACTACATTGTACACTTGGTTTTTATTGTGTCTTGGGAA
The DNA here is from genome assembly GCA_000966675.3 of Picea glauca. NCBI lineage: Eukaryota > Viridiplantae > Streptophyta > Pinopsida > Pinales > Pinaceae > Picea > Picea glauca. Next base: position 50,558 of record JZKD02S1650946.1, read on the forward strand.
AGTATTCTTTTCTCCGGAGATCACTCAAAGCATTGGAAACCCTAAGCCTTTCCCACGACTCGTTACCAAGTTCCCTCTACTATATAGAATTGACCTTTAGGGGAATCCATCCATATATCTCATTTTCCATCTCAATCCCCTTAGGGTCATCAAGATTACTTCCTTGATGTGACCACCTCACCTCTAAAGTGACGAGAACACCTGCCTAAGTTGACAATGGGTAGGTGCTCCCGAAGTTTTCACCATTTTTTGGTTGGGTCAAGATTTTCTCAACCTAGAACTTGTGCAATAAGGTTTTTGCACCATTCTCGAAGAGGATTTTTTAATCCTCTTCCAAACCCTAACGACACTTTGGAAATATTTCCTAAAGCCTTTACGCTAGCTTGTTTGGCGACTCCACCCAAGGGATGTTCCCTTTCCACCTTTCTTGGTAAGATTACACTGAATCTCATCTGATGACTCCACCATGGGACGTACCCGAAAGAGGCATTACCCGACCCCCAACAAACCTTTCAAAGGCTGTAATCCCTCACCCAAAATATCTAGTCCTCCGTCGTCTCCCACCTCTCATGATTTTCCATCTACTTCTCCTATCCCTCCATCCTCACCTACCACATCCAAGCCACCACTCTCACCCGTGCTCACCTCGTCAAGTGTTACAAGGAAAACATGGGAAGCAGATGCATTCAAACCTTTGGACATGAAAAAGATCCATGTATCTCCTCACAAACTCCCAAAGTATTTCAAAGATTGGCTCCCCATCTTTTCAGGAGAGGATTTTATTACCACTGAAGATCACTTATATTTCTTTCTCCATGCTCTAGAACCCTATGAGCAATATGAATACGTTCTAATGAGACTCTTTTATTACACTTTTGTCGGAAAATCCAAGGAGTGGTATGATAGTACTCTCCCAAGAACAATCACGAATTGGGACCTATTTTGAGAACTCTTTACCAAAATATTTAAAAAGAAAAAAGACTACCAATCCCTTTATGATAAACTCTACAACCACAAGAGAAATTTATGGGAATGTATAAGGGATTTCAATTGTAGATTCAACACCCTCGTAAAGAGTTTCCCTCAAGACATAAAACCCTCCCAGGCTAATATTCTCAAGTCTTACATATCAACCATGAAAGACCCATACGGGGTTTTAATTGGGAAGCACCCTACAAATTTGTTTGAAGCTCAAGAAAGAGAGTGTGAGATAGAAGAAAACATAACATCCTCTATCATACAATAGGAAGGATGTCTTGAAGAGATCTTTCAGACTAATCATATTGATGACTTTGTCTCACCAATTTTCCCCCTCGATGTCAGAACTTACCTGGAAGGGGAACAAGATAAGGTAGCTAAAAGGGAAGCTCATTGCATGATAAACCTATTAAGACAATAAAAGGAGGTAACACCAAGAAGTACACCTTTCCCAAAAAGTGATATTTTGGAGGTTGAAAGGAGACAAGCTGCAAAACAAGCTGAAGAAGAGTTTTTGCAACATATTCGACAAATATTGACAAAAAATCATAAATAAAAGGAAGATGATGTCATTAAATATGAGGAGAAATATTTTTCCCTATATGGGACCAAAAGCAAAGGTGGTGTGGATCACATCAATGCAACCCATCAATTTCTAGAAGAAGGGATTAACAACACCTTCATTTTGGAAAACTCCCTTTTCCTTGATGAGGAAAAGAGGGAAGGATATTGGGACCTATATTTTGATGGTGCACACTCAAACACATGCTCGAGTGCAGGGCCAGTCTTAAGATCTCCAGATAACGAGACTACCCTTTTCTCATACATACTTGAGTTCAACTGCATAAATAATATTGCTGAGTACGAAGCCCTTATCCTAGGCATTAACCTGGCCATTGATATGAACATCAAGACCCTACATGTAAAAGGGGATTCTGATCTAATCGTTTCAAAATTCAACAATAAATTCACTACTAAAAACCCAAGGTTAAAACAATATAGGGATTCCATAAAGAAGTTTGAAAACTTCTCCATTGAAGCTATCCCTAGGGAAGAGAATAATTTGGTAGACAACCTTGCTGTCTCCACTTCCACCTTGCAAATTTTCAAGGAAATGTTAGGAAATGAGAGACATTTCCACACTAAACCTAACAACAGAGAAGAATAATTTAATCAATAACGTAAATGAAAAAGCAATCACACAATACACATATATTTTTACCCTGGAAACCCAAACTGGGAAAACCAACATTCCTTGAGCGTTCCGCTCTCTTGTTTTCTTATTCGATCTGAATAAAAGGTTACATGTCTAACCTTGGTCCACACCTAAGACACAATAGACATCATACCCTCTTGCCTGAGTAAGAACAACCCTGTAGCCAATCCTACTTACATCTGCATGACCAACAACCTACATCTAAAGATTACTCTAAAGAATGATTATTTTACATTAACCTGCATTAGAATTTACAACCTTACAACACGCCTATTTATAGGATTTACAACAAGAAAAACCCTAAATATTGGCACCCAAAAATGGTTACAAATCTATATAGATAATTGGATACAAATCTCGCAAATCTCGGGATTTTGTTACAATCGACTCCAAGTCGGATTACCAATTGGCCTTCACTCGATCTCTAGTTGATCGTCTCACACCTGCACTTCGAACTCTTGATGGTTGACTTGCCATTGATATATTCGACTTCGACTTTACCCAGTTGACTATCTTGACCTTCGACTTGCTGTTGATCGACCTTGACCTTGACTATTGTCGATCCACCTCGATATTCGATTGTCAGTCAATTGACCTCAACTAAACTTTCACTGCAAAGAATATAACAACCCAACATTCTCCCACTTGTTTTCTTCTTTGCTGAAATAGGGGATTCCTGAAATTTCATTCACAGACCTAGGGAAACAATGTACATTGCCTCTCTGCACCAAGAGAACTTCACAACACTCATAGACTTGGTCAACGAGTCTGCTATGTTTTCCAATGTGTCTACTTTCTCCAGTAGCACCTTGTTACTTTCCACCATATATCCTAGGAAATGGTATTGTACATCAATGTGCTTAGTATTTGAATGATAAACATATTTCTTTGCTAGAAATATTGATCTTTGACTGTCGCAACTCACCTTCATATCTCTTTTCTCAAACCCGATTCCTGAACACAACCTTTGCAACCATACCTCTTCTTTGCTTCCATGAGTGGCCACCATGTATTCAACTTCTATTGTTGACAAGGCTACGACTACCTGCCACTTACTCATCAAACTTATTTCTCCACTGAACATCTCAAAGAAATATCCATTGTTCGACCTCCGTCGATCTAAATCTCCATCCCAGTTGGTGTCGACAAAGCCATGTACATTTAATTTACCACTGTCACCTCTAACTCTTCCTTGGTAACATATAACATAGTCCTTCGTGCCATAAAAATACCCAAATACTCTCTTGACAACTGTCCAGTGCTCCTTTCCAGGTGCCGACATGTACCTTCTCAACACTTCCACTGCTTGAGAAATTTCTGATCGAGTGCAGACCATCGAATACATTAGACTACCAACAACACTTGCATAGGGAACATGTTCCATGTCCTTTATTTCTTCTTGTGTATTTGGACACTGTTCAATAGTAATCCTTATTGGCACATGAATTGGAAACTTCACTGGGTTGCAATCCTGCATGTTGAACCTTTTTAGAACTGTTTCAATATACTTCGTTTGATTCAGCTGAATATTTATAGCGGCTCGATCTCTCTTAATATCCATTTCCCTAATGAAGTTAGATGCACCTAGATCCTTCATGTCGAAATTGGAGGATATCTGCTTCTTCACCTCCTTTATTATGTCCATGTTGTTTCCAATCAACAACATGCCATCGACATACAAAGCTACATATATGAAACGACCACCTTCTTCCTTGGAATATATGTAGTGATCAACTTTGCTTCTCACAAATCCAAAAATAAGTATGTACGTGTTGAACTTCTGGTATCACATCCTTGGCAATTTCTCTAGACCATAAAGGGATCTTTTCAGTTTTCACACCAACTCTTTCTTTCCCTTTACTAGAAATCCTTCAGGTTGTTTTATGTAGATTTATTCTTCCAATTCCCCATGTAGGAACACTGTCTTCACATCCATTTGTTCTATCTCCAGATCGAATTTTGTAGCCAGAGACATTAGTAATCTAATGGAATTTAGTTTTGCAACAGGGGAAAAAATCTCACCAAAGTCGACTCCCTCGACTTGGGAATAACCTTTCACTAACAATCGAGCTTTGAACTTCTCGACTTGTCATGTGACATTCATATTCTTCTTGAATACCCACTTTCTACCGACGAGCTTTCTTCCACTAGGTAACTTGAATAAATACCATGTCTCATTCTTGTGCAAGGATTCCATCTCTTTGACCATGGTGTCCTTCTAAAGTTTACCCTATGTCGATTCGACTTCCTCACCGACTGACTTGGGCTCATCGTTGATGGAAGTTAGCACACATGCGGAACGAAATTCGGGTGGACTATACCTTTTGAGCAATTTATTTAATATTTCTGATCTCCTTACCACCAAAGTTTGTGGTTCCATATCTTCCACCTCATCCTCAAATTCAATCGACTCATCTGAATCATCTTCTTAGTTCCCCAATTCAAACCATACCATCTCAGGATTATTCTCACTCTAAACAACTTCTTCAGGCTCAGAATTACCTTCGAATTCTCTGAAGACCACATCTCGAATGTACACTGTTCTCCTTGATGCAGGATTCCAAAGCTTATATCCTTTCATTCCTTCTTTGTATCCAATGAAAATACATTTGGCTTCCTTCTTGTCTAACTTGCTCCTCTTTTCCTTGGGAACATGCACAAATGCATCACATCCAAATACTTTGAGATGTGGAATTGAAGGATTCTTACTCGACCATACCTCATGTAGAGTCGTGTCTACTAGTGCCGATGAAGGAGACATATTCACCAGATATCTTGCAGTGTCGACTGCCTCCACCTAGAATTCTTGTGCGAGCCCAGTACCCTTGAGCATGCTCTTTTCCTTATCCATCAATGTTCTGTTCTTTCACTCAACAACTCCATTTTGTTGTGGGGTGTATTGTGTGGTATTTTGGCGTGTTATGCCACACTGCTTATAAAACTGATCAAATTATTTTCCACATAATTCACCACCATTGTCAATTCTTAGAACTTTAATCCTTTTAGTTGTCTGGTTTTCCACAAGAGATTTAAACTCCTTAAATCTCTCAAAAACCTCTGATTTATTCCTCAGAAAATATATCCATGTCTTCCTGGAGAAATCATCTATGAAGGAGACATAATATAGGGATCCACCAAGTGAATGAACTGTGACTAGGCCAAACACATCACTATGGACCGGTTCTAGAATCACACTTACCCTTTTCGCTCCAAATGGGAACCTCACTCAACTTTGTTTTCCATATATGTAATGTTCACAAAAGTTGACCTCTAAACCACATTCAAGAAACCCTTCGATCATACCTTTGCTTTGCATAGCTTGAAGTCATTTTTATCCAATGTGTCCCATCCTCCTGTTCCATAACCCGGTCGGGTCGATTTTATCATGTCTTGTCGAGTCGGTTTGTACTGAATTAGCTAGATTCGAGATGAGTTAAGTCGATGTCGAGTCGAGTTGAGTCAATTTCAGTAGCAATGATGTTGTTTCATCTAGTTGAGTCGACATTCCCTAACAACTTGTATAGGGTACCAATCCAAACTCCTTTCATTAAGACCATCACACCTCTGACCATCTTGCATGAATCCTTTTGAAATAGAGTATGCACACCTACATCAATCATCTTGCTGAAAAATATCATGTTTCTTTCCAAACCCATAATGTGTAAAACACCTCGAATGGTTCTTTTCCTCCCATCCTGTAGTATCAATCAAAATCTTCCTCATCCGACAATTCTGGTTGTCGAATCATCCCTTAAGAACACATCACCCCCATCATATCGTTCATATTCGCATAACCATTCTTTATGTGGTGTCATATGATAGGATGCTCTTGAGTCGATCAACCAAACATCTTGATCTGACTGTGTACTGGTCGACGCAAGGTACACATCACCTCCCTTATCTGGGGTCATCTTTTTCTCAGTCAATTGATTCTTATTGGATCCAACACTAACTTTTGTTGACTTCGAATTACAGTCCTTTTTATAATTCCCAACTTTATTTCCATTCTATAATCTTCATGTCAACTGAACTGAGGATTTATATTTACCCTTCGACTTGAACTTTCTACAAGAGAATCTACCTTTATCTCTCTCTACCGGTCGAACTCTCACTACTAGAGCATCTTTGGTCGATCCTTCCATGTTCTTCCTTCTCATTTCTTCCGACAACAAAGAAGCAACCACGTCCTCTAGGGATAGTGTGGTTGTATTACTCCCAATAACCACAAATAAGCTATTCCATGAGTCTAGAAAAGAACATAATTGGATGATACACTTCTCCTCATTAGTGATCTTAATATCCATAGATGATAACTGGATTAACACGATATTAAATGAATTTAAATGTTCAATCACTGAACGAACATCACTCATCCTCAGAATATATAGTTTATTTCTGAGAAACAACTTATTTACTAGAGATTTCGACTGGTATAAGCTTCCCATCTTGTCCCATAGTTTCTTGGCCGAATCTTCACCCGAGACATTCAATAGCACTGAATCTGCAAGACAAATACAAATCATACTTCTTACTCTTCTTTATAGTTTCTCCCATTCTTCCTTCAACATTCCTGTCTTTGGGTACCTGGATAGACCGCTGTCCATTGTTCTCTATCTACAAGAAGATCTTCCATTTTAAGATTCCAAAGCTCAAAATTATGGCAATTGAATTTTTCTATCTCTATTCTGGAACTGCTCACCTTTCTTTACCACGATCTTTAACACAATTTATGACTTACGACTCTTATTGTATCTAGGGTTTAGTTCTTAGATTCAATATTGGTAAATCAAGATCTGATATAATCACCAAAGCATAACACCACTCTGATAAATCACTTGTCAAAGAAGACCTAAGCTCTAATACCACATGTCAGGAAATGAGAGACACTTCCACACTAAACCTAACATAGGAGAATAATAATTTAATCAAGAATGTATATGACAAAGCAATCACATAGTACACAAATATTTTTACCTTGGAAACCCAAACTGGGAAAACCAACATTCCTTGAGCGTTCTGCTCTCTTGTTGTCTTATTCAATCTGAATAAAAGGTTACATTTCTAATCTTGTTCCACACCTAAGACATGTTGGCATGTTTTACATGCAGTGTATGCTTGTCATTGATGGCAAGTACAACAACGATGATGACTTGAGTATAGGAGCATGATCAACAACACAATGATAATGGGGAGGAGCAGAAACAGTGATCGCTGGATCAACAATTCAGAATTCCCGATGGCTGTCATATCTCAATGTAGACAAGAGGAGTGCACAAATATAGAGGATAGATCTTGGGCGTTAGATACGAGCGTAGGGTCCGACCACTGTTGGATCCAGGAGAGCCTACATGTTCTTTAAAGTGCTAGGAGAAGCGGGCTTACAAAATCCTGAAAGCAGGAGGACTGTCCATCTTCGGGAAGGACACGTGGATGCGCATATATGAAGGATAGATCTTGGGCGTTAGATCCGAGCGCAGGGTTCGACCACCGTTGGATCCAGGAGAGCCTGCACGTTCTTTAAAGTGCTAGGAGAAGCGAGCTTACAAAATCCCTAAAGCAGGAGGACCATCCATCTTCGGGTAGGACATGTGGTGAAAGATCGTCGTTTCGCTAACTGGAAAGTCAAAGGAACGGGGTTCCCTAACCTGCTGAATTCCCGAAATGCGAAACCCCGAAGTAAACTCCATTTCGGAGTTTCGGAAATCGGGAGATGGAGAAGTCAGAGACTCTCAACATTAGGAGTCCTGAAGTGCTGAAATGCGAAATCCCGAAACAGACACTTCAACAAACCACGTCAGCTAAGAACATGTGGCACAACCAGGCAATGACAAGTGTCAAGCTGATTCAACATTTCAGGCACATGTAAGTCACGAATCAGAGTGACACGTGGTAGTTATTTGACACGTGTCAATCCACGTGTGACGTCAGCAGGTTTACATCACTTCGGAGTTTCAGAAATCGGGAGATGGAGATGTCAAGAACTCCTACCACAGGAGTCCCGAAATCGCGAAATGCGAAAGGTCGAAATCCCGTCAACCGTACATATCAGGGGGTTATGTGGAATGTTGATCCGACTCCCTTTCAGATTTTCAGAAATCGAGAGATGGAGATGTCAAGGACTCCTACCACAGGAGTCCCGAAATCGCAAAATGAGAAACGCCGAAATCCCATCAACCGTCCATCTTAGGGGGTTATGTGGACCGTTGATCCGATTCCCTTTCGGAGTTTCAGAAATCAGGAGATGGAGATGTAAAAGAACTCCTACCATAGGAGTCCCAAAGTCACGAACCTCGAAATCGCGATATGCGAAATCACAAAGACATCAGGACCGTCGAATCACTTAGAGTGTGGACCGTTGATCTGACTCCATTTCGGAGCTTCGGATATCGGGACATGGAGCGTCAAGAGACTCTACCATAGGAGTGCCTAAATCTCGAAATGCCGAAATGAGAAACACCTTTTGGCTCAATCTGTGGTCACAACCATTGGTCACATCGGTGGAAGATGAAGGAAGGAGCTAGTTCAGATAAGCTCCATTTCGGAGTTTTGGGGATCGGGACATGGAGTGTAATGAAATCTTTACCATGGGGATCCCGAAATGCCGAAGTGAGAAATGCCGAAGTAAACACAAGTTTCTATGAATTCAATCCAACGGTGCAAGTGAAGTTGAACAAGATCGCAGGGCCACTTTTGCGCTTCTCAGTGTAACAACTAAAACAAATGATGATCTCTGCCAGAGGACTCGAAGAGGACTGAGTGTGATCGCCAAAGAAGGTGAAGAGTCTCTGGGAATCTTCAAGAGGGATGGAGATGTTCGTGGAGGCGATTGACAAATGGATGAGCATTGAGGCCTGTAACTGGAACAGAGAAGGTGAGATCGACTGTCACAGAGAAGACGAAGAGTCTCAAACTGCCAGAGAGGCTGAGGAATCTCAGTATAACATACAATGATGCTGAACGAGTGGTAAACGACCAGAGAAGCTGAAGAGTCACGATGATGATTAGACAGAGCACTCGAGTTGTGGAGGAATATGAAACAGAGTGAGCATGCAGAGGCATTGTGAATATTGCATGCACAAAGACAACAGAGACTATAAGAATGCTGAACAAAGAAGAGATAAGTGTTGTCACTGTGTAGGAGAATTCAGGTGTGTACAAGGAGGCAGAACACAGGAGCATAAATGCACAGTCGAGGAATGGTGCATTGAAGGGATATGGCACATAGAGCATAAAAGGCAGAAGAACAACAAGTTCTAGAGGTATGCAGAAGACACTGATGCAGACAAGGCAGAGTAGTGTAACAGAACAACGACAGGGCTGGTAATCCATTGAATAATTTTATATCGCTGTAATAATTTTTAGTAACAAAGAATTTATAATTCGGGGTGGTTGGGAGGC
>JZKD02S1650946.1:85768-111104 GCA_000966675.3 Picea glauca
CGTTCCAAACTCTAGATGTCAGTAGCTTGCTTATGTGCTTGTTTTCCTCTCGACGACATTTATACTTCAGTAATCACAACTCTTAATATGGTTTTCTTGTGACATCTCACAACTTCGATCGACCCCCCATCACTGACCCGACTTACTCAAAGTCAGTGGTGCTAGCCATCTTCATTTGTTCAGAAAGTAGTCCCATGCTTGTCTCGTGTCCTTGCACTTTGTGTCGAGAAATCCTTCCCACTCTTTGTCCCTTTCTTCAAAGTTTCTATTTGGTAGTGATGTACCTAGTCGAGGTCAGAATTTAATAATGTCACAGATGCCCTTATCGAGGAGGAATTTGTGAAGCAATGTTAGAATAGTACACAAGAATCCTTCGTGCAAGTCAGTGTAAATTTTTTCTTTTATTTTATCTAGATATGTTTGATATTCAATGGCCTGATCTAAGATACAATCTTCGACAATTCTCTCAAACCAGTCATGAAAATTCATTCGTCCTTCATTCGTGAGCTTGAGGCCTAATTTATCATTGATTGTTAAATTACACATTACCTGATTGTTGATGTACTCGAACAAGGATTTTGGGATGGCTTCTAGAGATATTTCATGAGTCTTAAAGAAGAATCATGATCGTGCTTCTGCTAATGAAAGGTTGTTTCTTCGTGTGTAATTCTTGGTGTAATTCTCAATTTTACGCTCCCACCATTTGCGTATGTCTTGTAGAGTTAGCATTTATGTAAGCTTCTGCATGCCCAGGTCCATAAAAACCGACAACAAAACCAATGTTGTAATCCAGGGAAAAGTGAGAGAGAGTTACCAGTAGTTTCTTACATAGGAAAACATAGAATACATACATGTAGACATAGATGAAGACATACAGAAGTAGTGGAATCCCAAAGAATAACACTTTATTATATGATATATCAATACAACACAATAGATTACATTGTCTCTCATAGAGATTGTCTATTTATACTTTTTTATTGTCTAGGTCGGTCGGTTAACAAATACCTCGATTGAATTATACTTACAACTTCAACGGTCGAACGTCTAGCTCTTAGTTAACCATTGAGTCTAGTTGACAGAGTCGACTAGCCCCTACAACATATGGCTTTGCAATTTGACTGGTAGGTATGGCCCAATATGAGAGCAACACATTCTAATGGGGTCACACCTCATTCTATCAGATCTTTAAAATGAGACATAGTAAATGTGATAAATCAATGAAAATTAACTAGGGAATGATCGCCATTATTTGTGACCCACCCTAAATGGTATGGGATAGAAAGGGGAGCAGTGACAGATTTATTTCTGAGACTATAAAGGCTACAATCAAATTCTTTTGATTGCCATTATTGAGGATGAGATGGTAAATTTGGTCCTTGATATGCCAGTTATGGGTAAATAAGGCTTCTCCATCAGTTGGGGTATAGTGGTAGGTCATAAGGACCAAGCTTGCATGGGGTGGAAGATTTTGACAGTTCCTTGATCATAAGGGATGCAAAGGGGCTGGGGATGTAGGAGATGTTTCATGTTGTTGATAAAATAGGGCCTTGGTAGGATCTTGAAGATGTGGCAATGACACTCAGATTTGTGAAAAGAGCAATAAGATATTTTGTTGTATGTAGGATACGTTGTACTAGGAAGTGAGGTAGGGGTCATTGTAGGCGAAGGAGATGAATGAGAAGGATTAGGTGAAAGGATATAAGTAGAGAAAGAATGAGGAGATAATGTAGGGTACTTTCCCAACTTGCGCTCTATTGTAACAACTAGTTCAATGGCTTGATTGAGATTATCAAAGTCAAACATTTCAACCTCAATGTGTAAAGAAGGAAACTGACCACTAATAAAATTTATACAAAGAACAAGTTCTAGATATATGATAGATAACTATACTTGGAGCTTCATCAATTGAAAAATAAGAGATTGAACTGATTAACCTAAGAACTGCTAAAGATGAAGACAATTTGCCCATAAAGAATTATAATACCTTGGTATGTAAAAATGTTAGGTCACAATGCCTCAAAAGACTACATCTAGGAGGTTGTAGAGTTATGATTCAAAGGTGTCCCCTACCTCCATGTAGAGGGTGGAATGATTGTAGAGATTTTGTCACCACTTCAACACTATACCATCTAGATGCAACATTTCCAATTCAGTTTCTTAACATTCATTATCCTGCACCGAGAGTCAAAATACAAAGATATAATTTGAACCCAAACATCAATACATTCACTATCCATGTCATTGAAATACCTCACCAAGGTAAACCTGGGCTCTAATTTCAAAGACTCTGGAATGTTTGATGAGTTCCCCTTTAGTTGGGTCAAGGACTGCATTACTGTCTGCAATATGTCATTGGCAATCTAGAGGAATTGCTATGAACAAAACCTCTAAGTTGGAGTTAGAGATCAATTTATCCTCGTTGAGTGACATGTAGTAGATCCATCAAGAATTAGGTTGTTGAATTATGTCATATATTTGAGTACTAAGAATAATAAATTCTTTAGTTGGTAGAGGAGCTATCCTCTTGGTACTCCAAACTAGAGTCTGAAAAAAATTGTTTGAATCTTACTACAAAGATTAAATCAAACTTTTGGAAGTGGAGGACCAAGCCTCCAACAACTCATCGTTTGTAGGAGAAACGATCTACCAAGGAGTAGGCCTCGTGATAGGTGTAGATTGAGTTTCGAGAATTATAGATATTTGAGATATTGAGGAGCAAGCCTTGTGATAGGTGCGGGTCAATCTCCATGAACTTTATGCTCTGATACCAATTGATATGGATATCATAGTAAACAAAAACATACTATCTTCAAAAACGAAACAAAGAAAACAATTGGGCCAAAAATAAATTCCTTGAGCTCTTAGTTTCTCATTATATTTATATTAATAACCCTTCCATCAAAGTTGACCACACCAAACACATTAAGACCCCTTTATTTATTTCTAGAGCTTTCCACTACTTGCTAATGAATACAATACTAAATGTTTTATAGAAAGTTGTTACAACAATTTTCCTAATCTACTTGACAAGTCAAAAATAACCACACCAAAAATTACAAGAGGGTCATGCTTCAATGTACCTTATATTTATTATCATTATTAACTAATCTACTTAGAGTGGTGTGCCTTAGGAGAACTTGTTCCCATGATCTACATCAATCTTAAGTACAAAATTACACATCTTCTTCATACTCATATAAAGGAGCTCTAGTTATGATGATTAAAAATACTTATTACAAGTTGTAGATGTAAAAACCCTTAAGCTACCCAAGAGGGCATATATGTTTTAACCCTTATTTTATTTTTACTTTGAACACGGACTTACCTAATGTTAATGCCAAATTTTTTATAGAACTTATTACTAGGGAAATGTAGGTAGAATTTGAAAGTCAAAATGTCTATCATGGAGCATTTTGACCATTAAATACACTCAAAATTTTTAAGTTCTCATAATTTTTTTTTAAGTAACCATTAAATATGTTTTGAAATTTTAACCTTCGAGAGATGTGTAATGTTTTTGTTTAATGTTGATGTGACATGTGACATAAGTGTGAAAGCAATATAATATTTAAAAAAATTAAAAAAATATAACTCAAAATGAATAAAATATATATGCCATGTGTTTATAAATCAAAATATAAAGCAAAATTATAATCAACTTGATTAGATGAATCAATTGTAGGTCAATATTAATGGGAATTTAACTAAAATAAGAATTTAAATAAATCTACACTAGTAACAAGTAAAAAATACTAAACACAAAAAGTAGAATGCCCAAACAAAAATAATTTATGGATAAATACAACATCCCATGTGAGCTCTAAATTATAATAAAATCCCTATATCCATGTAAAGAATGCCATCTGTAAATGGAGGCTCTATATTCATGTAACCCATGATTAGATTATGCACACAAAGTTGGAAGGAAAATGAGATCAAATAACATAGGATATAAGGTGACCTAGGAAGGGATCTTCTACGTCTTGAGCTAGTAGAAGTTTACAGGTTGTTAACATTGTTAAACGCAATGCAAGGTGAAATGCCTGAGCACCTATTTTTACCATGCCCCTTTCTTTAAATGAATCTGGTGAACAACAAACTTTTGTCTCAAATCCGACATCTATGAGTCCATCACAAAGATCAACAACTTTATTATTAGGTTGGACAAGTTGCCATCTTTTCAATTAAAAGCTAAACCATTCGACAAAAGTCTACGGTTTTGTTAAAAAAATTGCTTTAATATCAGTTTTGGGAAAAAGGAAAGAGATTCAGAGCTCACGACATAGAGTTGATCCTTAGTTCAGAGATTTTACACTTAGTTAGAGAAAGACTTGTTGGAACCGACGGAATAGATCATGGTTGTGAATATGAAAATGCTTCCTATGTTCAAGGACCAACTGAAAATTACTACTATGTAGACTTGTATTACAAACTCCAAAACTGGTCTATAAATTCTTGTACTTCTGACCCAAAAATAGTTCTATAAAGCTTAGTATTTCATAACTTAAAATGGAAAAAGTGTTATGTACCAGCCAGGTTTAAAGGATTTGAATTGAATGGAGCTTTGAAAGAAAGAAGAGGTGATGAATACATTTACTACACTAATTCATGATAGAAGAATATGTGTAGCAAATGAAATAAACAATAAACTTTTAAATAACATAATTTTTTAGGGAAGATCGAGAAAAACCCCACACTCTAAAGTACACTTAATGTATTATTCAACAACTAAATGGCTACAATACAGAGTCTTTATAATCTCAACAAGAATTTTGAACAACATAACACTAAGTTACAACTTACACTATGTATTCCTTTAACCCTAGCACTAAATAAATAGGCATAACAAAACTATAAACCATTTATAGTTTTCCAATTCTATACCTCTAAAAACCATCAACAAGTAATTAACAAACTAAAAAATTGATGCATGTACAAATGTAGCTGTTTATTTGAAAATGAAGAAATTCATTACAATGACAAACTTGGCAGGAAATCTATTTTCCTGACTTTAGTCTTTTGGTTAAATAGGGAGCAATCTTCCCTCAATCCATTTTTAAATTTCCAGTCAATCCAAAACTCTGATCGATTTTCTGAGTATCTGGGTTGGTTTAAAATGGAGCATAACCACTGGGGTAAGGTTCTGAAATGCATGGAACATTGATCCATGCAAAACTCAAACTATCCCTAAAAATTTGGTCGAATTCAGGCCATTTTTTTTTGACTGAAAAGTGAAACTCAAAAGGGAAGATTTCTCCCAATGTAACTTGTTTTACCACTCACTTATATTCATATCTAATAAAAATGCCATAAAAATATGGTTAGTTTATGTGGTAGAAAAAAGGTAGAAAATTATCATGGCGTTTCTCAGGATCAAATGGCAACGTGCAGGGTCCTTTATTATACAAATAAAGATTTTAGATTAAATTAATTTCACCCACAATAACGGAAATAAATTCAACCCAAATTAAGCTTCCAAAAACAAATCTAAACCAAAAGAATAGAAATCGAATTAAAGATTTCAATTGCCGAAGAAAAAAAAAAAGTCACCTGATACAAATTCAGTTGAAGCTGGAGACGAAAGCACGGCGAGATAGATGAGTTTCAAATAACAAAAACTGAAGAAGACGCGTTTTATAGTAATGAGTCCCATGGTGTCGAAGCCGGATCTGCTCAACTGAGGGAGATCATACGAAAATTGGTGCAGATTTTTTGAACGGAGAGCTAAAACACAAGCAGTGGTTTGTGTTTTCATATACAACGTTGACAACTGTTGGATCATCTCCGCCGTCCATTCATCAAAGCTAAGATTTGATGAATATTTGACTTTCGATAAATATGAAGATAGAAGATCTGGTTACGCCGAAAGACGTACATCTATTGACAATGGGCACATTTAATACGTTTTTAGTGCTTAATCAGTTTTGTATGGACAAGATTAAATATTGATGGAATATTCTTAGTTGTCCCAATAAATTAATGGTTGTGATTTCAACCACTAACTTCCTCACTATGCATCTGTTTACATGTTTATTTTTTTACTTTTACTTGATCATATTTAAAATTTACTATAGTGGCTAGGTGATTACCAAATCTAAGTGATTAACAACAATTAAAATTTTGTTATAGAATGGAGCGTTTCATTTTCTAGGCCACATTTACTTAACAGATGATTTAACCACGTTTTTTACAAACTGCCTCTTCCCGGCCACCTCCGAGCCTTTTCTGTTCCCGTCTGTTCCCGTGGGTTCATGTTTCCAAAGGTTTAAAGAACTATCGGCTTCTATACTGTAGGTACTTGATGACTGCCGCCGCCTACAATAGTTCCTCTTTCTCCCATTTGCACGGTGACCAGCATATTGCATTTGCATATTCCACAATAAATTTGGATGGATTTAAAAAATTGAAACAATAAAAGACCATTAGCTTATTGTCGTATTGCAGTTTAACCAGAAAAAGCAAAACCAAATAGAGATACGTCCACTCGAACGGAGTGCAACGACCGGAGAGATATCGTAAATATAATACTAGGAATGCTTGGCTTGTTGACTACTCATTCCCGTCTCTCTTCTCTATGACTCCTGGTTTTACAATCCAGAGGTATCGGCTTTTATACTGCAGGTATTTGATGTATATGAACTATGGTTTATTTGATGTATATGAACTATGGTTTTTGAATATCAGAGGTTGTGTTTTTTACTTTATGTGTATTATTATTTAAATAATGTATCAGATATTTAATTAATTAATTAGATTTGGTATAAGATATTAATTACTTAATTATGTTGGGGTAATGATCAGTAGTATATCCACAGTATATGTGGTGGGGATTAACAAGGTATATCAGGTTGTAATTATTTAGTTGTATATGGTGGTTAGTTGATTACCAGTTTTGAGTAATTAACAAAGATTAAGATTTTGTTACAAAATGAAGTCCTTCAGCGTTCACCAGCCACCACAAATTTGCGGCTGTGCAAACTTGTGGAGATTGCTAATCAATACTGACAATCTGGAGATTATGCATCACCTTCCATTCAAATTAATATTCTACAAAACCAGAAACCAAGTTTATATTTTTATAAAAATGGATACTATGATTAATAACTCCATAAACTCAACCGTTCTCATGATTTTTCCTGGGGTAAGCATAATTTCAACCAAAAAAATATGTAAAAAACCAAAACATAGAATATTTAAATTAAACATAAAAAAATAATAATAGATAAAAAGCCTACAAAGCATGGTCTTATTTACTTGCCCAGAATTCCAATTGTTTCATGAAACTTCATATTGACCAAGTTCCAATGGAAGAATCACCATAGTTAGAATCATTGAAATGAATAGATGAGGACAGAATGTGTTTTTTTTGGGGGCCATGCATAATTCAAATCGTTCAAATGAGTAGATGAGGACAATTGGAGTCATTCAAGTTTCAAATGAATCAATGATTACAAAATGATTTTTTTTTTAATGTCAGCAGAGTTAGAAAACCTCGTCTTGACCAGAGTTCCAATGGAAGCTTGTATGACTCTACGCAACTTGATTGTGGCTCTAATGGATTAACGATGGAAGCCATGTAGTAATCACTCAGAACTGAGGTTGCAATCACTCATAAAACTGACCTATAATTAAAAAGCCTTGTCTGTAAGTTTTAAGTTTTGGTATTTTTGGGTCAATTTTTTTTTGGTTGTTTTAATGGATTTCGAGTTTTGAAAAATCTTTGGAAAATTCAGATCAGACATATTTAATCATTTAAATATGTAGATCCAACAATTTCTAATGAAAAAAAGAAAAAAGTCAAAACTTGAAAAGTAGAAGTTTACACAACTGGTAATTAAAATGAAAAGATATAAAATTAATTTATAAATAAAAGGAAAAGCATCTAAATATTAATTAATTGTTTATATTGATATAAATAAAATCAGTAAATGACACACTTTATATTTAGAGGGGGTTGAGTATGTATACGTTCTTAGATTTTAGCACTCAAATAGTTGCTCGGAGGGGGTTCCTTGTCCCACAAACAAAGGGTCTCATACACCAATTTGGTGTCTGGCTTGGTTGTGACCTTAAAATTAGATGATTATTATTATTATATTAAAAGAGATCAGCCTTGCAAACAAAGAAAGAAAGTAAATTTAATAAATTTGTAACATGAATATAGTGGAAAATAAACAAAAGTTTGGAATAATAATCAATATTTTTTGTAATACCCTTGTTTCCCCAACTTGTAAATATAACTATACTATGGGCAGACCGATTATGTGTGGATATTGGAATTGAAGAACCTTTTGTTATAGAAGGTAATGTATATATTTTTGTTACTAAATAAAATGGAAGATGGTGCATAACTGCCGAAGGGATTGCCAAGGTAGATCATGATGCATGAGAGAGATGGTGAGGGGAAACAATAATGGTTGAAATGACTCCTACCAGACCAGTACTCTGCTGGATTAAATTGTTCAGACCCAAAACAATCATTTGATCCAGATAATTTAATTACCAGTCAAACTCGTAGTTGGGAAGTCTTCCTCTAGAGTCAATGAAGAGATGGACAAATTACCCATCTGAAAACTGCCTGACCCAAACCATGAAATTGGGAAATGAACCCACAAAATCTTGCTGGGGAATGCAATACAAAGAAGGAAAATCATGATCAGAGGGGAGGATGTAAGAGAAATGGGTATGGTGACCGTTTCTGATGAAGAAGAGCATGCACAACTCTCTGTTTCTGAAGAGATCTGGAAAAAAAAAATGTTTTTGGGTACAAGAATTTATGGGCATCATTTTCTAAATATATTGATAAACGAGGTTGCAAAGAAGATGAGTGACTGAGGAAGAACTTATTGCATACTCCCTTGCTTGGTGGAGAGGAAAACGATCTGCCAAGTCCCTATGGGAGGAGGAGGGTAGTCTTCGTCCTTGGTTGTTGCTGAACATAAGGAAGAATCTCTTTCAAGACATCATGATCTAGCTAGGGGGTGGCGAGTGGTAAATCCTTCCAGGAATTGATGTGCCTACAATTGGGTGGAAAATGACACTCCTTTCAGCAGTTGTAGTAGTTTTTAGGTTCTAGATAAGTATATTTTAATAAAATCTCTGTAGTGTTAAGTTCAGAGAAAATTATAAACTGTGTTTGAGAGTAATATAAGTTCAATTTTCTGTTAAAAGTGCCTTGAAATTTCAGGTGTGAATATGAAAATGTTACAACTAAGTCTTATGTTGGTGGACAACTTCACTTGTGACTGCCTGTGCCAACTAAGTTGTCCTAAAGCATTTTACCGGAAAACTTAGAGGACTTTAGTTGTGTTTGGTTTTTAGGAGGTAACCCAAATATTGAAAAACACTAAAAGTCGTTATAAATGGGTACTAAGGAAAAATAATTAGGAAATAAACATGAAATTTCCTAATTGAATTAAAATACAAAAGCTCTCAAAATTCTCTTTGGGCGTTAATAACCATTTATGCTAAATTTGGGTTAAATCCCCTACAAATTTGGGAAGAATCCCCTTAATTGTGGTAAGTTGTAAATGTTGGTAGAAATGTTAAATTTAATGTAGAGGCAAATCTTTGTCTTAGGACCAATTTCCTTAAAATTGGTAAGAATAGTAAAGCACAATAATAAGGAAACAAGATTTACTCATTCATTGACAAGGAGGGAGAGATTATAATTATCTTTTTAATTTCCATAATGGAGAAATTTTCTTGGAGTAGAAATTTTATGAAATCACTTTATAAAGACTACTAGAAAACTATTTTTTTCTTATTTTTCCTGTAAGAGAAAATAATCAAATTAAAATTCTCCAGGTAATAAAACCGACATATTTTTATTATTATTATTCTGAAAACGGAGGTTAAAGTTCCTGGAGCATAAAAGACCTGAGACCAAAAGAGAATATAATTTAATATTATTCCAATGTCAAAGCACACTAGAGAATAACCCATGACTAAATGCCTTAACCATCTCGTGGTCTTCATGACTTCGAGGTGTTTGGGGTGATGGAACTCACGAGCTAAAGTCGTCGAAGACCCGAACCCTACCTTTCCATGTACAAATGTTATATAGATAATAAATATAATCAATTATATTATATTATATTTAATGTGATCAATTAACTAAGTTGATTATAATACACCTTTATTGCAATGTATTATATTATAATCCAAGATAATTTATTGTATTTAAATCACAGTATAATAGAAGTGAGACTCCTTCGAGAATCTGAGATATTTGAGAATGAAGAATGTGTGGAAGAGACAAAGGAGTGGACTCAAATATCTTTTCCCTCATTCCAATATTAAATATTAAATATAATATTGGGAACTTAATAAACCCAGGTGCAATTTCCAAAGGGGTGTAATATAATATAGTATGTTATACTAAGATTCATTAAAATAACTATGAGTGGATAAGACCAACTCTTTTTCCATTTTTAAATATTAAATAATGTGTAATGTGTATAAGTGGGGACCATTTCGGGGCTTTGAGAGGTTTGAGTTTGAAGAATGTATTGGAGAGCCGAATGAGTTGACCTGGAGAGCTCTCTCTCTCATTTTAATATTAAATCTAATATTGGGAACTTAATAAACTCGGGTGCAATTTCCAAAGGGGTGTAATATAATATATTATAATAATAAAAGTTTATTATAATATTTGCACGTGAATGAGGCCAATCATTTTCCCTTTTTAAATTTAATATTTAATGTGTAACACATATACGTGTGGACCCTTCAGGACTTTGGAACTCTGGGGCTCTAGGAGTTCGGGGCTTCAAAACCTACTTCTCGTATTCCAATGCTATACTAAACATTAAATGTAATTAATTATATCATATGGTAATATAATTAATTATATGTGCATAAAGGTATAATATAAGTGAGAACCTTTCCGGAGCTTCGATATTTAGAAGTTTTGGGTATGTTCATAAAAGCATGGAGAGGAATTACGCCGAAGTCTAGAGACTTAGGTGTTAATTGATATTAATAACTCTAAGTGTCTTTTTGATATATTCAATTATATTATAATATCATTTATTATGATTATATTATAATATAATTACTAAAAGAACAAATTAGTAATATGATTTGACTATGAGTTAATGTGACATGGCTTTAATATAATAATTAACACTAATCCACATCAAATTGTGGGACTTCCAAGGTGAAAGGGAATAAATCATTGGTTTTAATGGACCGGTAATTTAGGTCAAGTAAAAACGGAATTTATGGGGTTAATTAATTTTAATGAAGAATAATTATTCCTAATAGGGATTAAATAATTGATTAAATAATTAATAAAGAGCGAGATTTTATCATGATAATGATCAATTAAATTAATAGACCTATAAGATCTAGACAAGCGTCAACCTTTGGTTGGGCGAGTCTTTGTATGCTATGATGATGTAGCGTGCCAAGTGACAGGGAACCATGTGGATGCCACATGGTGGTGAGAGTCTCTAGTCGATGAAGGCTTAAAAAACTTTGAGTGACCCTAACTTGCGATCCATAACTCAGATTTGGAAAAAATTGTAGTCGTTGGATAACCCTCATCGAATCAAAGGCGATGTAATCCTAGTTATAGAGATCTGAAATGATTGAGAAAAGCGGAATTTTTTTTATACCCCATCCCTAAAAAATATACTTATGGGCCGGATGTGTGTCAGAGTGGTATCAAAACATGAAACAACACTTGGCCTGCTTGGGCTCATGAACGAGTCAAATAAAATTTTATTAGAGAAATTTTAAGGGGTAAAACCCTATCTTACCCCATTCATAAGAAGCTTATTTAAACCACTATCGAAGAGAGGAATGACACTTTTTGTTGTTGTTATATGTTCTAAAAATTTGAACTGTGTTGCTAATATTATCAGATAATGAAGTTGATTTCACCTTACAAATTGCATGTGTTGTTCATAAACTGGTAGATAATTACTAACATAAAATGTTTTATCAGCACTCAGATAGTCAGTGGACAACAAGGAAAAATACAACGTAAAGAATGGTGACACACCACGAGTTGGGGGGAATTTCCCACAACAGAGAAGAAGAATATGACGAAATGAGGGCGGTGGAAACCCCTCCGGATTTGAATGAAACTGTAAGAAGCCTCATGGAAGAATTACAGAGTTGTGAGGATGACAATAAAATGATGATAAAATAACAAGAAAAACAAACTGAAATTAATGCAGTTCTACTGCAAAGCCTATCAGATATACAAAGGAAACTGCAACATGAACCAACAACCAATAATATAAATAGACATCATACTAAAAAAATCCCAAATTCCACATAAGATAAAAAAAAATAAAAATAAAAAATTATATAAAGAAATTTATATAAAAATTGATTCTCTTTAAATTATATAAATATTAAAAAAAAAATCTTACAAAATCATTAAAAATTGATTCTCTTTCACTTATATATAAATATTCATAAAAACATAAAACATATATATTTTGTTGATTCTTTTTCAATTATATATATAATTACAATATTTCCTGATCACTGTAATCATACAATGAAAACATTAAATATTGGTTCTAAATATTCTTATTAAAAAACATATTCATTCTATCAATTTTATTTGTGAATCTTATTCTCCTATTCACTCTTTTGTTTTTCTCCACTTATTTCTTTGTGATATTACATATTGTTTTTATTCATTTTTATATTCTTTAAATCTCCCATCCATTTTCACTTTATTGTTTTTATTCACTTTTATATAAATATCCATTTTATATAAATAATAAGCTTAAGAATATTCTATCCACTTTATTTCTCCACCTCTCAAGCTTTCGTCCATCAGCTTCCATCATTCATTTCACCAAAAGGCCTTTCCGGGCCTACTGAAAAGCAGACAAAACTGTCCCAGGACTTTTATGTAAATGCTTTGAATTAAACGTGAAGGGCAACTTTATATTAGTTTTACGAGGCAGAAGATGGATTGACAGAGGAATGGGAGTTTTTATTCACAGAGAGGCTGGGAAAACTTCTGGCTTGATTGTGTTTTGAAATGGCGGTATTCAACAACGGTGAGAGAAGCCGACACATGATGAAGTTGTTGATTATAAACTTGGTTGGCTGGCTGGGATGGCTATCTCACATTGCTTTAGCACAGCTTGAGTTCAGTGAAGCTGTAACGGGATCCGCTAGTTTTCCTGATGTGGGAATCGCCTGCATAGGAAATTTAGCAGTTTTTATTACAAGCCTATTAAGAGGAAGGCTTGATTTGGAGATTGGTGCGAGAGATGTCCTGGCCACCAATAGAGGTCCCAAACTGAAGGGCATAAGTAGGTTTGGACTGCGCACACGTTATGCTCCTGATGTTGTTATGCTATCAAACAACATGTCCCATCCTTCCATGAGAGAATTTATGAAATATATCTACTATGCCCATGGTGTGAACTCCCTCTTACTCGAATGCCTTCCTTTAAAGTCTGCAGCAGTCACTGCAGAGATCTGTGGATGTGGAGGGCTATGTGGATGCATTGTGTTTTGGACAGAGGACGAGACCGCAATCATGATTGCTCGTCAGATGTGTGGAACACTGAAACGACTGTCTGATGCCCTGTGCCTACTTCCATGTCTGCACTGCCTGAGAAATGGCTGCCATGGGTGCAACAAAGGCCTGTTGCATGTGGAGAATGGGAGATTGACAGAGGGTGACTCAGAGGTGGAATCCCCTGCTGCAGTCTGTGAAATACTTGATATTGATCCAGAATTCATCTGGAAAGAGAGAACTTGTATCTGCATTCCAGTGAGTGGAGCAGGCGATGATGACTGGATAAAGCTGCTGATCAGATGTCTCAGGTCTAAAGATCAAGTAGATAGAGAAGTGAGAGTATTGGCTTCCGATGTCCTGGAAAACTTCATTGCCCAGAGCAGCAGAGGGCACTCAACGGTGGTAGTAGAAGAATATGAGACTGCTTCCTTTATTAAAGAACAATACAGCACTGCTTCCTTAATAGTGCCAAGGTTCATAGAAATATTAGTCAACGTTGTACTAACTGGCTGGTTAAGAGTGGATGGTTTCTCTAGCTCTCTGGTAGCCAGAAGAGCAGTAAGAGATTATGTCGTGGACAGCAAAGGAACTGGCTTTGCTGCCAATGCATTTGTAACCAGTGCTCTGGTCAAGTGTAATGCCAATAGCACTTGCCAGCTGCTGAGCTTTAGAGGTTGTCTTGTAGGCGTGAGATCCTTGTCCTTAATAGTGGGTTGTGTGAACTTGATCTGTTCCATCAGTTGGGCTGTGCTTATTGGGTTTGAAGGAAGTGCCAGCAAATGGTATGTAATAAACTCTATGCCACCCTCTAAACCTAGAGTTGCTGTGATAATGGCAGCCATTGGTATTGCTTTGGGCATGGACTGCTTGCATTTGTATTTAATTAGGAGAGAGAATTTACATTTAAGTACAAAAAAGAGTCTTATGGTTTGGGGAGTCATTGGTTTGGAGATAGGGTGCATTGTAGCAGGAGGAAGTTTGGATACAAAGAAGGGTAGTGGGAGATGGATATATAGTGCTATGCAAGGCCTGGTTTGGGTCAAGTGGGGAATTGGCAGTTATCTTCTCGGTGACCGTGATGATCGAGTGGCATATGATCGATTAAAACATAATGGTGAACCTATATATCCTCAAGGAGTATATGTGAACTTCATTTCTAACGATATTTCCAGGGTATTTAGCTATGGAATTATGGTGTACTCTTCTGCATTCTTGCTGAATGCTATCTTGGCTGGAGTTCGGGGCAAGTGGGAATACTTTCCATCTTGAGATATTTTTTATAAAAAATCTCCAGGCCTATTTTTTTAACAAGAAGAAAAGTATTTATATTGCCTGATAAACCAGTTTTTACATATATGGGGATGACAATTAATCATTTATCTTGATGATATTGCTGGTTTCCCCATAAGAAATTCCCTTTTCTAGCTTTACAGAACTTCATTTCTATCTCTTTTTACTGACAGACAGACGCACTGATTTTGTCATGACATAGACACACTGATTTTGTCATCTCAAAGACACTTATCACTTTTACAAACACCATGAAATACTTTAAAACATCAACTTCTTTATAAACTGTAGCCAAATTTTCAAAATGCTGTGGTTCAAACTTCTTTTCCTCTGTCTCCCTGACTCAAGTTTTCTTCATTCGGTGTCTCTTGGAACATAAAAGATGCTCTGTTACTCTCTCTGTTGTGTGCCTGAGCTTCCGGAAATTCTGTTCACTCTTATCAAGTTTTAAAGTTCTACAGGATGGGTGGAAAATTTGTGCATTCATGTCCATACGCGCCCAGATGTTTGAGAATTCCATCTGTGATGGAGGCTGCTCCATTGGCCATTTTATCGGCTTCTTGATTGTATTTTATTAAGACATGAAGGAACTTCATAGCCGAGAAGGACCCTAGGAGTCCATGGCATGTTTGGACTCCCCTGTTGACTCTTAAGTTTTTTATGGCATGGTCACCCTGTAGCACTGAGATGATTACCTTAGAGTCTCCTATACATATGACATCTCCATCTGTGAGCTATGAAAAAATTTCCAACCCCTTCAGCGCTGCCATTGATTCTGCAATACTGTTTGTGTTTAAACCGATGCTCCAAACATATTTGCATACAACACCCCCTCCAGGATCATGAATTACCCCTCCCAAACAAGAAGGGATGGGATTTCCTTTAGACACTCCATTGAACATAAATTGTGCTTCTTCTGAGCTTTTATCAACGCTACTATGTCAATGTTGGGAGGCTCCAGACTGAACAGGCTTATGTTGAGGTGGGTGAGCTGTGTTGTGTTGATCCTTGACCAACTCTGAAATACTCCAGGTATCAAGCCAAACTTTTTCTCTATTCTCGTATTAACTAGAGTTGCTCTTAATTCATAGACTTATTATTGTTTCTCTAATCATGGCTAGAACAAAGTGTTTAACGTTGGTCCAACACTCTGATTGTATCATTGATCTTTATGTGGTTTTGATTCAACGAAACTTTCCAAAAGCTAAATCCGGGGATAAGTTCTAGATTGCTTTGATCAGGGGACATTTTTTGAAGAGAGCCTAGGTATTGAAAATCTATTGAAAATATGATCCCAACTCAGGGGCCTAGTGAATACTGGGACCCAAACATCAAGTAGGATTAGCTTTCAAACAGCCACAGACAATTTACAATTGAGAAAGAGATGAAGAGACGATTGAGCTTCAGATTTACAGAAGGGACACCAGGATGGGCCATAGATACTTCGTTTTGAAAGGTTTCCAGCTGTGAATTACTTTTATATGCCATGGTCCAAATGAAAAAACTTACCGTGGGAATGCTGTGACATTGCTCTATTCCAATGCTGAGATTAAGGGGTGTTCTTTAACCCAGAGGCACGGTGTAACCTTCTTTCCCGGAGTAGTTACATTGATCTATTCCAATGCTGAGATTGACGAGTGTTCTTTTACCCAAAGGCATGGTGTAACCTTCTTTCACGGAGTAGTTACCTGATTAAATCAAATTTGAAGGGCAGGGTCATATTTTAAAAATTAAAGAAGGCTGTTGTTGATATAGCTCCCCATCCGGAATCAAATTTGAAGTAGGTCATATTTTAAAGAAAAGCTGTCATCGTTGATATAGCTCCCCATCATGATCAAATTTGAGATTGAGGGGTGTTCTTTTACCCCAAAGGCATGGTGCAACCTTCTTTCACGGAGTAGTTACCTGATTAAATCGCCATTCAGGATCAAATTTGAAGGGCACGGTCATATTTTAAAGAAAAGCCGTCATTGTTGATATAGCTCTCCATCAGGATCAATTTGTAGGACATGGTCATATTTTAATTTGAAAAGGCTGCCATTGTTGTAACCCTTCTAAGTTGGATAAAGTTAAAATAAATTATTATTTTCATCAGAAAAGGAAAAATGGATCAAAATTTCAACCATTTCAATTTGTTTTAAAGATATTTTTCAATAAGTTTAAAAATGTAAGTAACTAAAAAAGATTTTGTCTAACTGTTCTATATTTTGATATATTTTTCGTCAGAATGCGGTGACATAAATCTGTATGAAATCACTATTTTTTGTTGTTTAAAATCTATTTTTGAATGTAAAAATGAATTAAACATGCTGAAAAACCCATGGGACACTCTGATTAAACAGAAATAATCACTCCAATCTAAAGATCTAACAATTTCTCACCTAATTATGAACAAATATCCTCAAAAAATATCACTAGAAAAAAGTCAAAATTATAATAAAGAAACTACTGCTGTAATTGAAACTACATTTCTACATAACCAATTGTTAAAATTCACCCATATATTATCCATGCTTCCAACGTTGAACCAAGAGGTTTAGGTCCTGTTTCCCAATCTCCGTTGCCTGGATAAAATTAACCATTACACAAGATGTTGGATATTGAACAAGTTAGAAGAAAGGTGTTTGACTTCGCATCACATGTAAAAAAAAACTCCTCCAAACCCTATTTTACATAAAAGTTGAAACTGTGTTCGACTCTGTCTTGAAGGGCATTTTTTAAATGACTGAAAACATATCTTTAGGGTTTGCATTGTGACCTGCATCGATTCCATTCTTCTGAAGCACTCTTACAGCTGACTATCAGACTTCAACGTGCAAGGGAATTGATTATTGAGAGAGATGAGCAAACCCTTGTGTATGCAGTTTTCAAGACTTCTTGTCATTTTAATAAAGAATACATGAATAGAAATGCAATGTGTTTAATAGTGCTAATGAAAAATCACCTATCAAAGGACTCTTGCTTGCATGAACTTATTTAATAAAACTACTCGATGTTTAACCGACAAGACATACTATGGGTTTGCAAGAGTATCTTTGATCCTAAAAGCCTCTCTCAGAACTTCCTCAATCTCTTTGGTGAGGGATTCAGCCTCATGTTGAAGACGTACAAAACAGTCCGCAACAGAGACACAGTGAAGCAATAAAACTGGGCAGTGGGTATATTGCAGCCCAGAATACATAGAGTAGTGAATAACAATAAAATAACTGCTCAACACATCAAATAAATATCTGGATGCATAGTTTCGATACNTCATTCTATCAATTTTATTTGTGAATCTTATTCTCCTATTCACTCTTTTGTTTTTCTCCACTTATTTCTTTGTGATATTACATATTGTTTTTATTCATTTTTATATTCTTTAAATCTCCCATCCATTTTCACTTTATTGTTTTTATTCACTTTTATATAAATATCCATTTTATATAAATAATAAGCTTAAGAATATTCTATCCACTTTATTTCTCCACCTCTCAAGCTTTCGTCCATCAGCTTCCATCATTCATTTCACCAAAAGGCCTTTCCGGGCCTACTGAAAAGCAGACAAAACTGTCCCAGGACTTTTATGTAAATGCTTTGAATTAAACGTGAAGGGCAACTTTATATTAGTTTTACGAGGCAGAAGATGGATTGACAGAGGAATGGGAGTTTTTATTCACAGAGAGGCTGGGAAAACTTCTGGCTTGATTGTGTTTTGAAATGGCGGTATTCAACAACGGTGAGAGAAGCCGACACATGATGAAGTTGTTGATTATAAACTTGGTTGGCTGGCTGGGATGGCTATCTCACATTGCTTTAGCACAGCTTGAGTTCAGTGAAGCTGTAACGGGATCCGCTAGTTTTCCTGATGTGGGAATCGCCTGCATAGGAAATTTAGCAGTTTTTATTACAAGCCTATTAAGAGGAAGGCTTGATTTGGAGATTGGTGCGAGAGATGTCCTGGCCACCAATAGAGGTCCCAAACTGAAGGGCATAAGTAGGTTTGGACTGCGCACACGTTATGCTCCTGATGTTGTTATGCTATCAAACAACATGTCCCATCCTTCCATGAGAGAATTTATGAAATATATCTACTATGCCCATGGTGTGAACTCCCTCTTACTCGAATGCCTTCCTTTAAAGTCTGCAGCAGTCACTGCAGAGATCTGTGGATGTGGAGGGCTATGTGGATGCATTGTGTTTTGGACAGAGGACGAGACCGCAATCATGATTGCTCGTCAGATGTGTGGAACACTGAAACGACTGTCTGATGCCCTGTGCCTACTTCCATGTCTGCACTGCCTGAGAAATGGCTGCCATGGGTGCAACAAAGGCCTGTTGCATGTGGAGAATGGGAGATTGACAGAGGGTGACTCAGAGGTGGAATCCCCTGCTGCAGTCTGTGAAATACTTGATATTGATCCAGAATTCATCTGGAAAGAGAGAACTTGTATCTGCATTCCAGTGAGTGGAGCAGGCGATGATGACTGGATAAAGCTGCTGATCAGATGTCTCAGGTCTAAAGATCAAGTAGATAGAGAAGTGAGAGTATTGGCTTCCGATGTCCTGGAAAACTTCATTGCCCAGAGCAGCAGAGGGCACTCAACGGTGGTAGTAGAAGAATATGAGACTGCTTCCTTTATTAAAGAACAATACAGCACTGCTTCCTTAATAGTGCCAAGGTTCATAGAAATATTAGTCAACGTTGTACTAACTGGCTGGTTAAGAGTGGATGGTTTCTCTAGCTCTCTGGTAGCCAGAAGAGCAGTAAGAGATTATGTCGTGGACAGCAAAGGAACTGGCTTTGCTGCCAATGCATTTGTAACCAGTGCTCTGGTCAAGTGTAATGCCAATAGCACTTGCCAGCTGCTGAGCTTTAGAGGTTGTCTTGTAGGCGTGAGATCCTTGTCCTTAATAGTGGGTTGTGTGAACTTGATCTGTTCCATCAGTTGGGCTGTGCTTATTGGGTTTGAAGGAAGTGCCAGCAAATGGTATGTAATAAACTCTATGCCACCCTCTAAACCTAGAGTTGCTGTGATAATGGCAGCCATTGGTATTGCTTTGGGCATGGACTGCTTGCATTTGTATTTAATTAGGAGAGAGAATTTACATTTAAGTACAAAAAAGAGTCTTATGGTTTGGGGAGTCATTGGTTTGGAGATAGGGTGCATTGTAGCAGGAGGAAGTTTGGATACAAAGAAGGGTAGTGGGAGATGGATATATAGTGCTATGCAAGGCCTGGTTTGGGTCAAGTGGGGAATTGGCAGTTATCTTCTCGGTGACCGTGATGATCGAGTGGCATATGATCGATTAAAACATAATGGTGAACCTATATATCCTCAAGGAGTATATGTGAACTTCATTTCTAACGATATTTCCAGGGTATTTAGCTATGGAATTATGGTGTACTCTTCTGCATTCTTGCTGAATGCTATCTTGGCTGGAGTTCGGGGCAAGTGGGAATACTTTCCATCTTGAGATATTTTTTATAAAAAATCTCCAGGCCTATTTTTTTAACAAGAAGAAAAGTATTTATATTGCCTGATAAACCAGTTTTTACATATATGGGGATGACAATTAATCATTTATCTTGATGATATTGCTGGTTTCCCCATAAGAAATTCCCTTTTCTAGCTTTACAGAACTTCATTTCTATCTCTTTTTACTGACAGACAGACGCACTGATTTTGTCATGACATAGACACACTGATTTTGTCATCTCAAAGACACTTATCACTTTTACAAACACCATGAAATACTTTAAAACATCAACTTCTTTATAAACTGTAGCCAAATTTTCAAAATGCTGTGGTTCAAACTTCTTTTCCTCTGTCTCCCTGACTCAAGTTTTCTTCATTCGGTGTCTCTTGGAACATAAAAGATGCTCTGTTACTCTCTCTGTTGTGTGCCTGAGCTTCCGGAAATTCTGTTCACTCTTATCAAGTTTTAAAGTTCTACAGGATGGGTGGAAAATTTGTGCATTCATGTCCATACGCGCCCAGATGTTTGAGAATTCCATCTGTGATGGAGGCTGCTCCATTGGCCATTTTATCGGCTTCTTGATTGTATTTTATTAAGACATGAAGGAACTTCATAGCCGAGAAGGACCCTAGGAGTCCATGGCATGTTTGGACTCCCCTGTTGACTCTTAAGTTTTTTATGGCATGGTCACCCTGTAGCACTGAGATGATTACCTTAGAGTCTCCTATACATATGACATCTCCATCTGTGAGCTATGAAAAAATTTCCAACCCCTTCAGCGCTGCCATTGATTCTGCAATACTGTTTGTGTTTAAACCGATGCTCCAAACATATTTGCATACAACACCCCCTCCAGGATCATGAATTACCCCTCCCAAACAAGAAGGGATGGGATTTCCTTTAGACACTCCATTGAACATAAATTGTGCTTCTTCTGAGCTTTTATCAACGCTACTATGTCAATGTTGGGAGGCTCCAGACTGAACAGGCTTATGTTGAGGTGGGTGAGCTGTGTTGTGTTGATCCTTGACCAACTCTGAAATACTCCAGGTATCAAGCCAAACTTTTTCTCTATTCTCGTATTAACTAGAGTTGCTCTTAATTCATAGACTTATTATTGTTTCTCTAATCATGGCTAGAACAAAGTGTTTAACGTTGGTCCAACACTCTGATTGTATCATTGATCTTTATGTGGTTTTGATTCAACGAAACTTTCCAAAAGCTAAATCCGGGGATAAGTTCTAGATTGCTTTGATCAGGGGACATTTTTTGAAGAGAGCCTAGGTATTGAAAATCTATTGAAAATATGATCCCAACTCAGGGGCCTAGTGAATACTGGGACCCAAACATCAAGTAGGATTAGCTTTCAAACAGCCACAGACAATTTACAATTGAGAAAGAGATGAAGAGACGATTGAGCTTCAGATTTACAGAAGGGACACCAGGATGGGCCATAGATACTTCGTTTTGAAAGGTTTCCAGCTGTGAATTACTTTTATATGCCATGGTCCAAATGAAAAAACTTACCGTGGGAATGCTGTGACATTGCTCTATTCCAATGCTGAGATTAAGGGGTGTTCTTTAACCCAGAGGCACGGTGTAACCTTCTTTCCCGGAGTAGTTACATTGATCTATTCCAATGCTGAGATTGACGAGTGTTCTTTTACCCAAAGGCATGGTGTAACCTTCTTTCACGGAGTAGTTACCTGATTAAATCAAATTTGAAGGGCAGGGTCATATTTTAAAAATTAAAGAAGGCTGTTGTTGATATAGCTCCCCATCCGGAATCAAATTTGAAGTTGTAGGTCATATTTTAAAGAAAAGCTGTCATCGTTGATATAGCTCCCCATCATGATCAAATTTGAGATTGAGGGGTGTTCTTTTACCCCAAAGACATGGTGCAACCTTCTTTCACGGAGTAGTTATCTGATTAAATCCCCATTCACGATCAAATTTGAAGGGCAAGGTCATATTTTAAAAATTAAAGAAAGGCTTAAAAATTAAAGAAAGGTTGTTGTTGATATAGCTCCCCATCCGGAATCAAATTTGAAGGGCAAGGCCATATTTTAACGAAAAGCCGTCATTGTTGATATAGCTCTCCATCAGGATCAATTTGAAGGACAGGGTCATATTTTAATTTGAAAAGGCCGTCATTGTTGTAACCCTTCTACGTTGAATAAAGTTAAAATAAATTATTATTTTCATCAGAAAAGGAAAAATGGATCAAAATTTCAACTATTTCAATTTGTTTTAAAGATATTTTTTAATGTTTTAAAGATATTTTTTAATAAGTTTAAAAATGTAACTAAAAAAGATTTTGTTTAATTGTTCTACATTTTGATATTTTTTTGGTTAGAATGTGATGACATAAATCTATATGAAATCACTATTTTTTGTTATTTAAAATCTATTTCTGAATACAAAAATGAATTAAACATGCTGAAAAACTCATGGAGCACTATGATTATACAGAAATAATCACTCAAATTTGAAGATCTAACAATTACTCACCTGATTATGAACAAATATCCTGAAAAACTATCACCAGAAAAAAAAGTCAAATTGAAACTACATTTCTACATAACCAATTGTTAAAATTCACCCATATATTATCCATGCTTCCAACGTTGAACCAAGAGGTTTAGGTCCTGTTTCCCAATCTCCGTTGCCTGGATAAAATTAACCATTACACAAGATGTTGGATATTGAACAAGTTAGAAGAAAGGTGTTTGACTTCGCATCACATGTAAAAAAAAACTCCTCCAAACCCTATTTTACATAAAAGTTGAAACTGTGTTCGACTCTGTCTTGAAGGGCATTTTTTAAATGACTGAAAACATATCTTTAGGGTTTGCATTGTGACCTGCATCGATTCCATTCTTCTGAAGCACTCTTACAGCTGACTATCAGACTTCAACGTGCAAGGGAATTGATTATTGAGAGAGATGAGCAAACCCTTGTGTATGCAGTTTTCAAGACTTCTTGTCATTTTAATAAAGAATACATGAATAGAAATGCAATGTGTTTAATAGTGCTAATGAAAAATCACCTATCAAAGGACTCTTGCTTGCATGAACTTATTTAATAAAACTACTCGATGTTTAACCGACAAGACATACTATGGGTTTGCAAGAGTATCTTTGATCCTAAAAGCCTCTCTCAGAACTTCCTCAATCTCTTTGGTGAGGGATTCAGCCTCATGTTGAAGACGTACAAAACAGTCCGCAACAGAGACACAGTGAAGCAATAAAACTGGGCAGTGGGTATATTGCAGCCCAGAATACATAGAGTAGTGAATAACAATAAAATAACTGCTCAACACATCAAATAAATATCTGGATGCATAGTTTCGATACNAAACACAACTTTTATAGAAATTACACATTCAAGATGCATATAAACAACAACAAATAACAGTGAACAGAAAACACATAACACAACAAATGATAAAGGAGTTCACCCCTCTCTTGGGTTACATCTCCTGGTCCAACTTCCAATGGATATTTTGTATTATTTTCTCAAAGTTCTCAAATATGTGATTTGCAATACTCAAAATGCCAAATAGATGGCTCCAATGGCTTCAGAACTTCCAAAAACCCCTAGATGGGCTTTTTCGGCACCTCGTTTGGCCAAAAATTGAAGAAGATAGGCTTCCTAGAAGTTCCCCTTCAAACTTGTTGTCTCTGGATCGCCAAAATGCACCTCTTCCTCCTCAACCTAGCCCCCATGCGCATATATGTGTTAAAACCCAACACCGGGAACAACCACACAAACGGTGAGAACTGTAGGACGGTTACGCGCTAGCCCCTAAGAGCCAAGTCCGTGGGCACATGGGCCACCACATGACCTCACATATAAAAGGGGCCAAGTCCCAAATCAAATGATAGAGCGACAAGTGTCGGCGTGGTTTCATAACCGTTGGTAATAAAACTCTCGCATGATACATTGACCACCAGTCATATGTGTATGGACCACCAGTTATATGTGTTATGGCCCACCGGTTATATGTGTTATGGCTCTGTTTGAACCGCGCATAGGTAGTCACATATATATACATATGGACGGGGGCTGGAGCTTAGCCCCAGCCCTGTCCGTGCCCATTCCAAACCACATTGCAATTCAAATATAAATAAAACCATATAATAGTAAGAACCACTACAGTGGCATGCTGGTTGGGCGGCTCTTCCCAAGGCCATACCCCTGCCCGGAGGTCACGGGGTCGATTCTTGCCACGTGTCGCCATCCCATTATCCACAAACAAGCCACGTTTCATACGCCGATTCATCCACACGACTGCCAAAACACCAGCCACGTGTCGTATGGTCTTCCATGTGTCATACGGTCTTCCACGCCAGCATCCGTACGGACTGTATAGACTGTACAGTCAGCACATTTTTTTTGCTTGTTTGTCGTTTTGAACAGAACGCAATATCTCTCTCATCCGATGTCTATTTGAACCCAAACGAGTTGTTTTGGGTTCGTGATGATGAGGCCTACACTCTCGTTCGATTTGAACAAATTCTGAGCACTTCAAATTTTGAGCAAAATTTGATCCCCTGGATCACACCAAGTCCAAGTACTTCAAGAAAGACAAGATGCCTAAGAAAAATATATCAAAGTACTACCAATACAAATCAGTTTGTAACAATAGAAATTTTTTAGGTGGCAATAACAAAAGAATTTGAAATGAAAGATATGGAGAAGATATGTTATATCCTTAGTGTGGAGTGTAGTAGCAATGAGAAAGCATATTTATTTTTGAATCCAAGTATGCAACATATTTATTAGATAAGTTTGGGATGAATCCATGCAAGTCATATGCAACTCCATCATCACTCTTTCTAAGGAAGAAATTCCCAACGTGAATTCTACTTTGTATAGAAGCTTGGTTAGGAGTTTAATGTACCTTAGTACAACCAAGGTAGACATTATGTATCTAATAAGTTTAATCTCTTGTTACATGCAATATCCTCATGAATCCCATTGGTGTGCATTTAAAAATAATATTAAGCTATGTGAATGGTATTTCAAGCTTTGGTATAAATGATTTTTCCAATGACAATCTTGAGCTAAAAGGTTATA
>JZKD02S1650946.1:121290-148610 GCA_000966675.3 Picea glauca
TCTATGCCTACCATGCTTCACCATGGCACTCACCACAAAGGAACTTTTCCCCTGAAGAGCTCTACATTAATGCATTTCACTAAGATGGCCTTCACTACTACAATAAGTATGCATGTCATAAAATATTGATCATCTAACACTATCACCATGACAACTTCACCCTAACTCCACTATGTTCGTTTGTTGGTTTCTTAGGATGTCTTCCTCTTAGATAAGGCACACCCTAGACCTTAGTTTCCACCACAAATCATGAAGGGAATTGTCATAAAACTTGTAGATACAGTTATAGTAATCATAAACACGAGGATAATGATTATAAATACAAATCCTCCCTAATCAAAGTAAACTCATAATTACAAGGATGCAATAATGAAATGCCAATCATTCCTTATAAATTTAGTCACACCCTTGCTCATAAGTTAAATTTTCTTTTGTAAGTCATACTTTCCTTCTTCTTGATAGAAATCTAGTGAATGATAGATTGAAAAATAGGAAACCACTTTCCAATTGAGAAACCTTGGGTGTCATGTATGTTTTTAGACAATTCTAGGACTTTAACTTGAACCTGTTGTAATTGCTCTCCCCATTTAAACTCCAAAAATCTTCGTGGTGGCTTTTAGACAATTCTGGGACTATTACTGATACATATACTGTAACTCATCATTGACACATAGACTTTGCATCTTCTACGTATAGGCCCACACTTGGCATAACTGGAAAACAATTAGAAGGTGTTGGATTCACTCTCTTTTACAAATCGGTTAAAACAATTTACAGTGATTTAGAGCTTTGATATAAAAATTGTATGAGGGATTTATCTGAGTATTACATGCTGGAAATAATTGTATAAACCTATCATTGGTTCACTGTAATACACTTGTTGTTTCTGGTTGAAGAGGCTATCCTTTTATCTCTGATAATACTTCCATATTCTTGTCAACAAACCAACAATAATATACAATTTCCATATCTGGTTACTTGGGCTGTAACATTAAGAGAATCACAAAATTCTGAGGCATAA
This sequence comes from Picea glauca, assembly GCA_000966675.3. Classification (NCBI taxonomy): domain Eukaryota; kingdom Viridiplantae; phylum Streptophyta; class Pinopsida; order Pinales; family Pinaceae; genus Picea; species Picea glauca. The sequence continues at coordinate 122,312 of JZKD02S1650946.1, forward strand.
CCATACTTACATAGAGATACACTATAACAGTTTTTTGAACACACATTTTTGAATAAATTCATACCTACATAACAACTATTTTCACTTTGTTTGTATGTTGATTTTAAGGTAATAGTTGTGAACCTAAAATTCTGTTTATCATGCCAGGAAATTCACACACATATTATGCCTGAATTCTAACTCCATCATATTGATAAATACCTTGAATGAATTCTGCTAGTAAATATAAAATTGTAACTCATTCGTTATTGATGGTTATTCATTCGTTATTGATAGTTATTCATTTGTTATATGATATTTACAGGGACTGGGAATTAGATCATACACTTACTGGTAAGTGTATGATATCATAGAAACTGAAAAGCAGAAGAACACAAAAGTTATATTATGGTAAGATTCATGAATCTTACGTACAAGCCAATCCCGTGATTCAGAATACTATTCCAGCCATCCCACCTTCTCTCTCGCCCCACCGGGATGCAAGGGATTCAACTAAATCTATGGATGGAAGAGTAGCAATCACCCCATTGGGATGCAGGGGATTAAACTAAATCTATGGATGGAAGAGTAGCAAGCAGTCAATCACAACGAAGATAAAATGGGGTGAGGCGGTGCAAAGAAGCACTTTGAAAACCTTGTACTATTGAGGTGGTAAAATGAAGCCCTGACATAAAATGGAGCCGATATTAAGACATAGTCTTTGATTTGTTCTCTTATCATCTTTGCAGGTGGCTCTTCATCTTCAACTGCATGGGCATGGTGCCTCTTATGTTTTCTCTTGTATTCTTCTCATCTGGCATGATAGAATTTCGCAATGTGTCCCATCTTGTCACAATGTTAGCATTGCACAGATGAGTAGTCTCTTTCCCTTCGTTGTCCTCTCTTCTAAAATCTCCTTGGATGAGATTCTTTATTGTTGAATTTGTTTGGTGGTTGAGGCTCTTTATGAATTTCCTTTTGGAAGTAGGGTTTCTTCCTTCTTCTTTTGGTGTGAGTAGCTAAGGCTTGATCATCATCTCTTGCTAGTAGTGCTTCACGGTTAGCTACTCTTGTTTCTTCTTGGATGCATTCTTCCCATAGACTATCAAACTTCAGTTTCTTCGTTCTGGCACATATCGTTTGGATGAATGCATCCCAAGGTCTTGTGAGACCATTTAGTGCCGTCATTATGAGTTTGTCTTTGTCTATGGTGTCTCCAATCACTTTTAACTGTTCTTTAAATTCTAAGATTCTGGAGAAATATTCTTGGATCGTTTCTCCTTTCTGCATCCTCGTATTCTTCATTTGAGTTCTTAGATTCATCTTCCAGTTTATGTTCTTTCCTTCGTACATTCGGTTTAGGGCATCAAACATTTCTTTCAGATTTTTCTTTGATGACACATACAGAATCAGGTGATCTTTGATTGAATCTGCAATGATTATGTTGGCCCTAATTGTGTCCTTTAGATACTTTGCTTTCTCTGCGACATCTTCGGGTTCCGACACTTATTCTTTGATGAATCTTGTTAGGTCATTCTCTTCAAGGATTAGGCCAATCCTATACTTCCAGGCACGAAAGTTTTCACGCCTTCCAGTTTGTCAGCAAGCTTCGTTCTTGCATACATCTTTTACCTCGAGCTAGAAAAATGACCTAAAAATGAAAATGCTCAAAATCAAATTCTGAACTTACCAGGAGATGCGCTTAGCTGAGGCGAGTAGCCTGGTGTGCTTGGATCAGAGAAAATCCAAATTTTACCCCTCCAAAATTGATCTGCAGAATTTTGGATTGGTGCTTCTGGTTTTCTGGTACCTCTGGTACTCTGGTACTTATGGTACACTTTTGGTTCTCTGGTTTTCTGGTACCTCTGGTACTCTGGTACTTTTGGTACACTTCTGGTTCTCTGGTTTTCTGGTACTTCTGGTACCTTGTGAAATTAGGGTTTCACTTTCCAAGAGATCTAGCCACTGAAAAGGTGCGCTAAGAGTGCCAAAGTAATCCTTAGGGGAGGGCACACTTTTCTAGATGGTTTTAGGGCTGAAAATGTTCACCATCAAAATGCCCTAATTTGCATGTACGACAACAATAACATTTTTCACTCTTGTGAAAGATGTTTTCTTCAGCTTGGTTCTGATACCATGTTAATATTTAAGCCATTATTATAGTTCTTTGCATTTCAATAGATAACAACAACAACATAAGACAAGATCACTGAGAAATACACAATCACAAGACACACAACATTTATCCTAGGAAACCCTCTAGGGGAAGAAAACCTAGCAAAACTTCCTTATTATAGATATCCAATACAATGCTAAGAGATAACTCAAGCTAATACAAAAAGTCCTCTCCCAAAGATGCGCCACTCTCTCTCTCTCTCTCTCTCTCTTCTCCAACTGCAGTTCTGAAACTTGTCTCTCAATGAGCAAGTGAGGTGTGCGTCTAAGTGAGGCGCTAGCCTCCTTATTTATGCAAATCTGGCATGTGTGAAGCGTCTCTTCATTGGCAGGGCCGACTTCTCAATATGGGTGGTTATAACCACCTTTATTATATTCTGGGCCTCTTTAATATATTCTGGGGCTGACTTCTTCTTTAGCCTCTTACAATTACATTATGACCAATCCGCAAAAGGGGATTTGGTCCTTTTATGATAGCCGACATGATCAATCCATAATGGGGATTGATTCAATGAATAATATATCAAATAATAATAATAATACACTTTGCAGTTACATTATTTCAACAATATATGCACTGCGTATGACCTTACAAAGGTTTAATATGATTATACTCCCTTTGTGTTTCAGAATTGTTAGCTTTGGTTTTCTGATGGTTTTACAAAAGGAGTTGACGGCAATAAAAGATGGTTCACCAAGTTCATCAAGAGCCCTATGTTGGCGTAATAGTTAATAGAACCATTAAAACAATATCATTTCACAAATTGCAATCCAAGGATGATAGCAGACTACATGAATTTTAAGATTTACGATCCGGGGTAGGCAAGCTCACGTCCATTTCATTTCTCCCATGTAGTTACTTCATTAGACCATCTGTCTTGTTTTTTAAACAATACAAAAATTCTATCCTTGATGACAATCGTTATACATACATAAACTACAACTATTTTTCTTGCACAAGAAAAAATTCTTCAAAAGCTCGTTATGATGAAGAAGCAAATGAGTAATCTACCAATTTAACTACATTTTTTAGATGAGAGAAAGGAGGACACATACAAAAATGTTTTTATGAATTGCTTCTATCATAACCTCAAGGTCATTGTCATAAAATTCTTTCATGGTTTTCTCGATGATGAAACTATCCCATACCTGTTGATAGTCACAAAAACAAAATATCAAGTACATCAAAATGTGAGCGAAGAGGTAAACTAAACTTTGAAATAAGCCCTCAACAATCTTATTAATACATAACTAGAACACATTTTGCCTCTAGTTCCTACGTCCTACCAGCCATTTTTGTCTAAACAATATAAATGGTTGACCATTAGAGGACGATATTCTTTGAGAAGATGACAAAAATTTAATACACGGTCTTATTACATTTTCCAATCACTCTGGAAGTATTGTTTGAGCACTAAACTATTGTGTTTCCAACTATCCTGCGAATCAAAAAAGGTCATATATCCATACCATAAGTTTCTTGATAGTTTCCTAAAATTTTCGGACCAGGTAATATAGCCCTACAACTGATTTTCACAAGGTATAAGATCTTCATACCGTAACGAAACCCTGAAGATCACATGAGACATAATCAAAACATGACCTAAACCAATGCCTCAAAACTGGTGATGATGGCAGCCTGAACTTAGTAGATCGATCTCCAAATCTTCTCTTGAATGCACAGAACAAAGACCTTTTGAATAATACTCATAAATCTGCTACCTCGATCCTTCATAAACCCTGTACAATTGTCACCCTGACGCATTAGCACATGCCTTAATATGCATTTCCTTTTTCAAAATGACAAAATAGGTGGTGGTCAGCCCTGAATATATGTCAATCTTATGTCAGCTCTATCAAATTTATATTTACTTAGGTCGACCCTTCATTTCCACAATTTAAACCATACTGGGACAGGTCAGCTTAATTGCTTCAATCGAAAATTTCACCAGCAATACCAACCCATCTATCAACCATAGTATATGTGAGTAAGGCTGCAACAATGTTAGATATTAAGGTTCCGCTGAAGAGGCATTTAGTTAGGAATTTCTCTAACTCTCTTATGTTCCTATTTCAAGCATTTGTGGCATAATCTACTGATCATTTCTAGGTTGGATGCTGCACAAAAATAATGAACAGAACCTTCAAATTACCTCAATCCTTCTACTGCAAAATCTAGGTAAGAAACTTGCATTTTCTATGCAATTTCCTCCTCTTTTCTAGATGGAAAATGAAATTTAGACTGCCATAGGCAACGCAAAAATAATTTGGAACAAAGGTCATACTATCAGCCATATCTTTAGACATTCTCAAAAAGAACGAACTGGAAATACTTATAGTGCATCCCTGAACTGATGATCCTAGCATTGGTTCAGTGCTAACATGAAAGTTTTCTTATAGTTGTTGCTACAAGCCCATACCAAATTGCATACCATTCTCTAACATCCTTACTTGATCACAAGATACACAGAAATGCAGATCTAACCTGTCCCCTGCGTGATCAACTCTGGAATGACTCGTTTACTTATACAGCCAAGGGAGTCTTCTGAAATATGCTTATGACAGCAGCGCACAATACTAGAAATAGATAACAGGGCCACCATGCTTCAAGTCTGAGGTAAATATGAGGTTTGATGATGTTACTATAGGCCTGAAAATATCCAATCAAGAAATGCACAAGGGACACACCAATAATGAGGATGTTCTGAGCCAAATTTGCATGTGTTGGTGATGTGATGCTCTGTTTTTAGTGACCTTCTGGTTCTTTCATTCTCATTAATTTTCCAGGACATATTTCTACATTCCAACAAACCAATCTTAGCTTCCTGGGCCAAGCATACATCTGTATGATAGACATCAAGTGTGTTAGTTCATGCAATGTGAAATGTAGCACTAACAATCATATCATCCGAGCACCGTGATGTGATAGAGAACGTATCATAAGAAACCAAAGAAATCAACCAAGAGCATGAAATCATCAAGAATAAACCACCAAGAGGACCACCATGCTCAACCACCCTGAAGCCAAAAATTAGTGTGTATAGCCATGCAACTGATTTTTACCAGTAATGAAACCCTGAAGATCACATGAGACATAATCAAAACATGACCTAAACCAATGCCTCAAAACTGGCGATGATGGTAGCTTGAACTTAGCAGATCGATCTCCAAGTCTTCTCTGGAATGCACAGAACAAAGACCTTTTGAATAATCCTCATAAATCTACTACCTCGAACCTTCATAAACCCCGTACAATTGTCACCCTGGCGCATTAGCACATGCCTTAATATGCATTTCCTTTTTCAAAATGACAAAATAGGTGGTGGCCAGCCCTGAATATATGTCAATCTTATGTCGGCTCTATCAAATTTATATTTACTCAAGTCGACCCTTCATTTCCACAATTTAAACCATACTGGGACAGGTCAGCTTAATGGCTTCAATCGAAAATTTCACCAGCAATACCAGCCCATCTATCAACCATAGTATATGTGAGTAAGGTTGCAACAATGTTAGATATTAAGGTTCCGTTGAAGAGGCATTTAGTTAGGAATTTCTCTAACTCTCTTATGTTCCTATTTCAAGCATTTGTGGCATAATCTACTGATCATTTCTAGTTTGGATGTTGCCCAAAAATAATGAATAGAACCTTCAAATTACCTCAATCCTTCTGCTGCAAAATCTAGGTAAGAAACTTACATTTTCTATGCAATGTCCTCCTCTTTTCTGGCTGGAAAATGAAATTTAGACTGCCATAGGCAGCCCAAAAACAATGTGGAACAAAGGTCATACTATCATCCATATCTTTAGAGATTCTCAAAAAGAACAGACTGGAAATACTTATAGTGCATCCCTGAACTGATGATCCTAGCATTGGTTCAGTGTTAACATGAAATTTTTCTTATAGTTGTTGCTACAAGCCCATACCAAATTGCATACCATTCTCTAACATCCTTACTTGATCACAAGATACACAGAAATGCAGATATGACTTTTCCCCTGCGTGATCAACTCTGGAATGAATCATTTACTTATACAACCAAGGGAGTCTTCTAAAATATGCTTATGATAGCAGCGCCTAATACTAGAAATAGATAACAGGGCCACCATGCTTCAAGTCTAAGGTAAATATGAGGTCTAATGCTGTTACTATAGGCCTGAAAATATCCAATCAAAAAATGCACAAGGGACACACCAATAATGAGGATGTTCTAAGCCAAATTTGCATATGTTGGTGATGTGATGCTCTGTTTTCAGTGACCTACTGGTGCTTTCATTCTCGTTAATTTTTCAAGACATATTTCTACATTCCAGCAAACCAATCTTAGCTTCTTAGGTCAATCATAAATCTGTATGATAGACATCAAGTGTGTTAGTTCATGCAATGTGAAATGTAGCACTAACAATCATATCATCCGAGCACCATGATGTGATAGAGCACGTATCATAAGAAACCAAATAAATCAACCAAGAGCATGAAATCATCAAGAAGAAACCACCAAGAGCACCAAAGGATCCTTCTAAGAGGACCATCGTGCTCAACCACCCTAAAGCCAAAAATTAGTCTGTATAGCCCTGCAACTGATTTTCACCAGTAACGAAACCTTGAATATCACATGAGACATAATCAAAACATGACCTAAACCAATGCCTCAAAACTGGTGATGATGGCAGCCTGAACTTCGCAGATCGATCTCCAAGTCTTCTCTGGAATGCACAGAACAAAGACCTTTTGAATAATCCTCATAAATTTGTTACCCCTAAGATTTCATGAGAAATTTTTTGATCCCATGCGCCTGAATCGTTTCCATTACCAGAAAATGGGGGATAAGAACCTCTAAATCATTTCCATTACCATAAAATGGGGCGAAAAACCTCTGAATCATTGTCATTACCAGAAAATTGACACGAATGGGAGGATCTGGTTCGAATTTTAAGAGGCAAAAATGGATTTCCATGCTCTTCCCTCACAAATATATGTGGGCTAAGGGTTATATATATATATTTTTGAAAATAAATTTGGGGCTATATATAGGTAAACCCAAAAAACCTCCTTATGTAAACAATTCACCCAACCAAAATTCCAAACCTCTTCATTTCGCCCATCGGCGAAATTTTGCCCCTAAAATCACCTATCATCATAGGGGCTTGGGAAAAAAATAGGACAAGTGATTGAAACAAAAGGAGATGGGTGTTCATATTTAGAGGAAAACATAAAGGCTTCAGGCCGAGACCTTTTCAGGTAAGACATCAAGGAAAACCAGGTCTTTTAAACAAAAAGGGGCGAACAAAACTGACTTACCAGTCGAAGGGAAAACTTTAAGACACAGCTTGCGAAAGAGAGAAAGACAAGGAAAGGATACAGACTTAGGTATTCACAATAGAGCCATACAATTGTTGACAAACCTATGTGATAACATGTGGCTCCATAGGGGATGGCATACTCCCTGCGAGCTGCCAGAACGTGCAGTTCTAGTGCCTTAGTTGTTGAGCTATGGAGTGTAGCTCAAAACTTTCGTTGAAGAAAATAGGGAGATATGTACACTACTCTACTAAAACGAAAAACAAACACATGGGCTCCAGAAGGAGCTTATTTATGTACAATCCTAGTCTAACTAACTTTTACAACGCGCTAGGTGAAAGCAAACTTCCACCATAGCCACCCAGATTGTCTAGTAATATAAGTCTTCTTCACTTCACTACAGATAATCCATAAAAATCTTGGGAGGTATGAAAACAGAATGAAAACATGGCTTGAAACACTGACCATATGCCCAAATGATGATAAGATGAATAATTTTGTAGGCTTCATTGCTTTTGGAAAACATGGCTCCATATATAACCCCACAGGGTCACAAAATTTGTAATTAGAAAATATCAACTGGTAAGAAATTAACTCTTGTCCTTCATTGTGGCTCACTCGTCGTTCGATGTTCTCAAGTGGGTAGAGAGTTGATATGGGTCGACTGATCCCAGGTGATATTTTCTCGTTTACAGGTCTTGGACAGGAGATAAACTGCCCACTTAACTCATCCTTTACATGTTTCTTTGTGTCTTTTGCGGGTCCAGTATGGTTGATTTCCACCCAATGCTTTTCCTTAATGAATAAAGGAAAAGGCTCTATAGTTTGGTCTTGGAAATCTTTCATGAAACCATACTCACCTGTGAGTATCGTTGAAATAATTCCATTTGAAAATTTCAGAAAACCCGAAACATACGACACCATGTATATGGCCACAGGATCATGAATAACGTGACATAAATCTGGTTGCTTTAGAGGACCAGGTTGCTCCTCTGTAAATGCCTCTCTGCTTGCAAATAAATGACCTCCTTGTTCTTTCGAAACCAACTCTTGATCACCAACAATTGCAGTCTCTCCTTCATAAGAATGATCATAAGATAATGGTATAGCAGGATTTAAAGAATCACAACTATGATCAGCCAAGAACATATAGTTATCTATGCAATCAACCACTACTTCGTGCTCAAAATGTTCTAAAAACTGATCATAAGATTGATATGCATTCCTTCCCATAGAAAAATATGCAACTATTGAAGGATCTGATTCCAAATGTGAATCACACCCACTTCCTCGTTGTTGTTCCGGATCTGAATTATACTGATTGTCTTCTTGCTCGGAATTTGAAACATACTGACATACTTCTTGCTTATGCACATGCAATTCTTCAAGACATGCTTGCATACGAACCCCCCTACTAGCCCTGATGTTCTCTTTGACTTCTTCAGCATCTTCAAATAGGTGTCTTAAGGATGAAGTTTTTCTTTCTCTCAGGAGAAGGACAAGCTCTGGATGTTGAGCCATGACATAGTACACCATGGCAACAGTCTTTGTGGGTCTGATCTCCACAGGCATACTATGATAAACAATGTAAAACATCCTATTGAATACAACCAAGACTTCCTCTTTCCCTCTCCTCAAGTCATTAAACTCAAACCAATACTGATCAAGGGACTTGTTCTCACCCCAACACTTTAAAAAAGATTTGCATAGCTCGATCCAAGAACCAATAGAACCGACTCCCAAACATTTAAACCACACAACAATATCTCTAGAAAAAGAATGTGAGAACAACCTCACGGTAACATCTTCATGAACAATCTCAAAGTGATCAACAAAGTTCTCAAAGGCCTCCAAGTGCCTCTCATCTGTAACATGATCCTCCCCAGAAAACCAAGGAATATACTCAAAGGAATAAAGAGGATAATAAAGGTCAAGTGGCAGCCTTAAAGGTTTAAACATCTTGTCTCTAATATTAGCTTGAAAACTGGTGGGATAAATATGAGGTTTAACAAGAAGATGGATAGGCTCAGCAGTAATAACAGAAGGCAATGGGATCTGAGAAGTCTTTGAATCATTTTCAACCCCCTCAAGGCTACAAGGGTGATCAATTTCACGAGGAAATCCAATACAAATATCACTTTTATGAATAGGCTGAGGAGAAGACACAAGATCAATATGTACAACACAAGAAGAGGGCATGTCTTCTTCTTCCAAAGATGGATAAATAAAGGAAGGCTTATTATCATCTAAATAGACAAAGCAGAGGATAATCCTTTTTATATGTAAAGGGAAAGAGAGAAATGAGTTGATAAAGAAAAACAAGATTTCATGAAGAAAGCTCATAAACCGATACATGGTCTTCCCTTCGGTATGGTCATCTTTCTGTCAACAGGGTCCTCCCCAATGGAGTCTTTGATTGTGGAGTCGCCAGGTGCAAACTGCAATCTTGAGTGGTTCTAATATCTTATGCACCTTCAAAATCAAAAGCTCTTTGTCGTTCTATCCCAGGGAAATGTCTTCAATTCGTTCCCCAGCAACTGTGCCAAGAAATGTTAGCACTAGAAGCCACCCTCAAATTGCATAGAAGGTCATCCCAATACCCATCATTTTATACAGTAAATGTAAATGAGTTTTAAGAGGTCAAATGGAGAAGACTCAATGAAAATAACGTTCTAACTCAAAATTTGGACTGGTATGCACAAGCAATTGAGGTCTTGGTTCAACTTTAGTCAGTAAGTTGGAGTAAAGGTGAGTAGGAGGAAGACTTTGGTGATAAAAGTGTAGAGGTATGTCATGAACATCAGGCCTTCCAGTAGCCTAAGGAAGAAAAACTTAAACACAAGATCCTCTTGGATTCAAATTTCAAGGAAACTAAAAGAAATCATAACATGATTATAATCAAACATTCATCATAATACAGTCACAACAATCCATGTGAATCAGTCAATCATGAACTCTCTCAATATCAGAGGCAAATAATATGGAGTAAGAAAGTTGACTTAGATTAATCAAGAAGTCTCAAATCAATACATAACCAAAGAACCAGTGTTCTTCATCAAAATATTACAATAGCAGGGAGCCTAGCTCAACCATTCCACCTTAACAAAATATCAAAACTGCCTATATATAATAAAAATGTTGCAACCACCAGGAATGTGATCGGACCCCTGCATTCAAAATTTCCAGTCGGTGCCTACTTTGTTAGCCTATGCAGGTCTTCTTATGTCAAACACAAGCCCGACTTAGTTATGCTTTGTAGGAAAATCCATCCCTCGGGAAACTTCGGATTGACAATCTACCCCACGACCATTCTCAGTATGCTTTCCATTTATGGGGTGAGACGACGTCTCAACTGCCGCCCCCATTTCCATTAACTACCTTCATCGGTATCGGGACGAGGCCTGACACCCATGAATGTTCCAGGCAGTGCCCATGACTTCTTCAATTCAATCCCGATGCCTCGAGGCCATGCAGATCTTCTTTTGTGACCAATACAGGTTCTTTCGGCCTTTGGCACATCTCCTCTCCATCTCTCCATCCTACATGCGACCTCAGGCCATAACTTAGCACTCATATCCAAAGGCACTTCAGGATTTCATCCTTCACAAACTTACATCATGCTCCATGCTAAAACCTCTGATTCGCGAAACCGTGAATTCTCGAATCTGGTGCCACACGTCCCTCTAAATCAAACAACTCCTATTGATTTAGGGCTTCGAGACTTCATACCTTCGAGTCTTTGGGCCTTTGGGACTTCGACGCTTTTCTCATTTTAAAAATCCCGAAGTAAATCTGATGACATGTGGCATTATGTATTTGGATGACCGAGATCCACTTCGAGTCTCCGAGCTCCGGGAAAACCAAAGCTCAAATCTTGCTTACTCTTTCATGCGCTTTTACCCGGAGCTGTCGATCTATTGACACATGGCTCTTGTTGATCAACGACTCAAATTCACTTTAGGCCTTCGGGACTTTGGCCACTTCGGTACTTTGCAATGTTTAATTCCTACAATTCTCTGAAGCGTCGAACTCCGGAGCGAGGGATCTACCTCCACGCGTCCTCAAATTTTGATGGCTCAGATTATTTCAGGAATTCGGGCTTCGACTCTTCAGGGATTCCACACACTTCTCACTTCGAAACTCCCAAAGCTGATTTCCCTGAACACTTGGATCAACTTCCACCTATCCCTTTAAAGATCAACGACTCATGCTCTCTTCAGGCCTTTTGCTTCGATGCTATACTTTGTGCAAATTTAAGATTTCGAATGCCCGTGAGCCGCTAATATGAACTCCACATGGAATTCTTGCCGTTGAAAGTTGAACCTGCCTTTTTGCTTGATTCGGGTCCAGAACGGACCGCTCTAAGTGTCACGCTTTCAGCCTGCGGCTGCGGCCTGTGTAAACAAAGACTTGGACGACTGGATAGGGGCTTGGGAAAACAACAGGATGAGTGATTGAAACAAAAGGAGATGGGTGTTCATCTTTAGAGGAAAATAGAAAGGCTTCGGGTCGAGACTTTTTCAGGTAAGACATCGAGGAAAACCAGGTCTTTTAAACAAAAAGGGGCGAACAAAACTGACTTTACCAGTCGAAGGGAAAACTTTAAGACACAGTCTGTGAAAGAGAGAAAGACAGGGAAAGGATACAAACTTAGGTATTCACAACAGACCCATACGATTCTTCACAACCTTATGTGATAACAGGTGGGAATAACTGTTACCATTGCTCAAGTGTTTTTGCCTATGTTTTTGGACCCTATCCTATCAACGAATCATTTCATGATATATGTGGCTTCATTACAAGTTTGCATATGTTGTCGCGTCAAGTAAGCCTGGAAAGTTATAGTGCCACATGAAGATTGGAACTAGAAGGGATAAGGCAACTACAACTTAGTATTGGGGAGATGTTGAGGCTTAGTGTTATGTCATCAAAATTGTGGTTATCTTAGTGGATATTAATCATCATTATCATTAATAATAAAAATTAATAAAAATAAAGGTGGTTCAATTAAAAAAACATTTATATCCAAAAGAAATAATGAAAAAATAAAATTACATTTAAATTTGATTCTTTACCGTGTAATTTTTTTTTTAATTGAGTCCACTTTATTTTTGTTATTGTTATTTCAACCTTTTTTTAATAGGTGTAATTTTTTTTTTTTAATTTCATTCTATGTCAAGTTTTACACATTGGGTGTAATTGTTTTTTACTTTATTTTTTATTATTGTTATTTTTTCTTAAATTTAACAGATTTTATTATTATTGTTGTTATTTCAACATCACTCCATATTCGGGGTAGAGCACCTTGGGTGCAATAAATTAGATACACATTTGAAAAAAATTATTCCAACTAAAATATTGTCTTTTCAATTCTTGAAAATGTTAAAATTTAATAAACAATGAGATACATAAGTTGAAATTTCAATAAAAAGTAATAAGAAACATACATTGTAATTTTAAACATAACTTTTTCATGGGTTATATATACATTAATAATAATAATAATTCATGAGAGACATGCAAAATCGATTAGAGAATCCATACAAAGGATCTTTTTGAAACCCTATGCATCAAAGACTATTTTTTTGGATTAAACAATTGTATTAAAGCTATGGACAAGCTATCGACATTGTGCCTAGAACTAACCTCTGGCATAGGTTAGAAGAGCTTAAAGTTCCTTTCGAGTTAAGAGTTGTTGCAGTAAGGCTATATGAGAAAGTTATCGCCAAGTTTAGGAACACTAAGGGCTGGTAAGAAGAAATTAATTGTAATATAGGAGTCAAGCAAGGTTGTCTCCTATCCCCTACCCTTTTCGATATATATATTGATAAATTAGAAGATTGTTTGGAGAATGTGGGTTATGTTGGCCCAACTCTCGCTAGTATAGTCATCCTCCTCCTTTATGTTGATGGTATTGTTCTTATGACAAAGATTCCCTATGACCTAGGTAAACAACTAATAACCCTCAAGGACTTATGCTTTAGCATGGGCATGACTATGAACACTGACAAAACAAAGGTTATGATAATTAAATCCAAAAGGATCACCTACGATACTTTTGTTTATGACAACAATAGCTTGGAGGAAGTGCCTTCATACAAGTATCTTGGAATCAATATCCACCACAAGTTCAATTGGAACTATAGCATTAAAAAACGAATAAATGGAGGGTGGAAAGCTTATTATGGGCTCAAAAAAAATTGTAAATCAACATACCTTTGGCTTTGGGATAAAAATAAACTCCTCTTTCATACTCTCATCACACTATTTAAATTATATGGATGTTAAGTTTGGGGTTGCAATATATCTATAGAATTCTAGAAAAAGATAGAACAGATCCAAAAGAATTTTATAACTTACAATATCAAAATTAAGGGCAATACACCCTATCCTATCCTCCTCATAGAAGCAATCATTTCCCCCATTGAAAGCATTGCTATGATTAGATGCCTAATGTATAAGAACAAGATAAACAACATGGATGACAAGAGGTTTCCCAAAATTGCTTCAAAATCTAGCCAAAACCACCAGCGGCTCAAGCGGGGATGGCATAAAGATGCCAAATCTTGGCTAAATCATTAGGGAATACAAGAAGAAGCCATCATGCAAAATATCGATAATATTACAAATATTATTGCTTCTAAATTTAAGAAGAATATGTGGCGTGATATAGAATTAATGGATAAAAGGAAATTAAGATACTACAAGGAGGTGGTCAACCCTAATTTAGAAGATTAAATTACATATCAATTTTGAAAAGTGCAAAAAAGAAAATCAGCATTGCTAAAATAAGAACAAACTCTCACGAGCTACATAGTGAAACTGGGTGCTGGAAAACTCCCAAAACACCATGGGATGAGAGAATATGTCACCTTTCTGACAATAAGCAAGTAGAAGATGAAAAATACTTCCTCTTGGATTGCACTTCCTATGCCCATATTAGATCCCAATTTAAAAATATCTGCCACATAACTGACCTTCCTAACCTACTAATCCATCAAAACTATGGTGATCTTGGAATGCTTCTCTCAATGCTTTTTGAGCATAGAAATGCAATTTTAAAGAAATTGAAGTAATCTCTTACCTTCTTAAGATATGATAGACCAAGTGGTCTCAGTGGACATTAATTATCATCACCATCATCATCATCATTATCATCACCATCATCAATAATAAAAATAAATGTGGCTTAAATAAAAAAAATAAAAAACAATTACAAGCACAGCTTAAAACTTGACATGGAATGAAATAATAATAAAAAAATTACACTTTAAGAAATTGAATCCCTTAAGGTGTATTTTTTTTAATTATTTGCATGCAATTGATTGACTTTTTTTTAATAGGTGTAATTTTTTTTAGTATTTCATTCCATGTCAAGTCTTACATTGTGCATGTAATTGGATTTTAATTAAGTGGACTTTAATTTTATTATTGTTATTTTTTTTAATTAACTGGATTTTATTATTATTATCCTTATTTCAACATCTCCCCCATACTTTCCGTAGAGCACCTCAGGTGCAATAAATTAGATATACATTTGAAAAACATTATTCGAACTAAAATATTGCCTTTTCAATTCTTGAAAATGTTAAAATTTAATAAAGGATGAGATAGATAAGTTGAAATTTCAATAAAAAGTAATAATAAGCATACATTGTAATTTTAAATATAACTTTTTGATGGGTTATATATACATTAATTATTGGTCGTGGAGCATGATTATCTTCCTGATTCAGATGTCTTTGTTTTCGTCCATTTTTATACCTCATGAAGACTGTACACCCCTCCACGCGGGGGGGGGGGTTGTAGGGAGGGATTCCCCCCCCTGCGGGGTCCGAGGGGCTCATCCCCTTGTCTGGGGGGTTCGGGGGAAAGCGGGCCCCCGATGGGGGTTCGTGGGCGAAGCCACCGAAGGAAAAATTGCCTTGTAAATGTATATTGTAATTTCATAGTAAATATGGATCGTTCATTATAAGGCCACATATATGACGGTAGAAGTTATGCTAGGGTTTTTTTCCCTAGAAGACAACCCTCTTTTATGACAGAATTGTATTGTGACTGTGTATCATTGCGAATATTGTATTCTGATAGAGGAGATTGCGAGAGAAAGAAGAGGAAGTTACAGTGGGTGTGTTGTAGGTTGTATCCCTTCATTTTGTTGGATAATAAAAAGGAAGGACTTGGCAATTTCTTTAGGGGACGTAGCCCACACTGGGTGAACCACGTATATCTATGTCTCTATTGTATTGTGTATCTTTTGTGTTTTATTTCCACATTTGTTTTAATTTATTGTTCTGCGATCCTATTTTTTCTAACATTAATAATAATAAAAATTCGTGAGACATGAAAAATAGATTAGAGAGTCGATACAAAGGATCTTTGTGAAACCCTAGGCATCAATGATTATTTTTTCGGATTGAACAATTGTATTAAAGCTATGACAATCGAGATTTGGTAAAAAAAATCTCCAAATTAATGTTAACAAAAATCTCCAAATTCGAAAATGTTGGAAGACAAGAGATCTTGTTATCTCACTTGTTCAGTGCAACACAAAGAGGCACGTAGGGGAGCATGCAAGGAGTTTTGTTTGCCTAATTTTCTTGGATGCCCTCACAATAGATCATTCCACAGATCAATTGCATGGTGATATGATTTTACATGTGCACAATGCACACACCCTCTTTATGATTGGTTGGAATAAGATTTATGTCTAGATCTATGGCTCTACATCACTTCTTCAGATCATATCATAGCCTAAGATATCTTCCTCGGACCAAATGACAACTTTCTCTCATATTACTCACATTACATGGATTTGTTTGTTCAAGTGCACAGAGAGGCACTTAGTGGGAGTGATGATAGGCGAAAAAGTGTTTAGGGTTTGATAGACCAGGCTTCAAATCTAGGATTTAGATTACAATGGAATGGAGGTGGCTTCATTTTTTGCAATGTGACATATCCATAGCCAGATTCAGACAACAAATCATTCAAGATCTCGTTATGGGTTAGATTTGAACAAAACAATCTTTTGTAGAAATGGGTAGGGAAGGGAAGGACCCTGCTGGGGAAAATGAGTTGATGAAACGAGAGGAAATAGATAAGCATCAAAGAAACAAGAGGTAGAACATTTGTTTACTCAAAGTATCAAGGAATCCAAGGTATGAAACTACTTCTCCTAAAACTATCCATTACATTCAATATATGAAATACCACACTATAATTGCCAAATTTATGGGCATATAGCCTTCTAAAAAAATACTCTTAAGTTGGATCCAATATAGATGGAAACCCAAGGGCCAAATGGATCTAAAGTTGGGATCCAAGGGATTCGATACAGTGATTTTTCCCTGTGTTGAGGATAGGTAAATGATATTTGAAGAAGGTCCTTAATTCTTGTTGGTTAGATCTCTGACTTCTTACTTCTTCTTGAGTTGACCTAGGTTCAGATATCAACAGGTTTCCAACAAAACCCTCTAAAACTATCGGCCCTCCTGGTAAACCAGAAGGCAATGCTGCACATAGAGTGCACAACATAGTCTCACCCGAGATATCTCTATGGGTGACTGCAATACCTAGGTTTTTGCAGTCTAGGAATGAGTGGGGATATGAGATTGTGTTCTTCCTTCTTTATGCATTAACCTTGTTCTTGAATTAAGTATTTCTAGGATTCATTCCTCTTTAACCTTATGCATGCATGCTACTATTTATAGTTAATCATTAAGTCATAACCTAACTACCAACATAAAGTAAATAACTGATAATCATCACACAAAACACAAGTTTTACCGTGGTTCACCCCCTCCTCGGGCTACATCCACAAAGATATGGCTTCTCTACTCTTTTATTTAATCTACTACAAAATATAGCGTTACGTGTATTACATCTCAGTAATACAATCAAAATCAGGGCAATAATCCTTTATGAGGCGGACTAGATCACACTAGGATCCTCAGCCTTCAACCTAACCCCCAAGGACTCTCCTATTCAACTCTTTTATTCCACAACTTCTATCAATCAACCAAAAACTACGACAACACCAACTTACCAACCTCGACTCTAGACCTCCTAGGACTTTATTTATACTATTTTACAGGCTTATAGCCGTTACAATCCTTAAAAAAAAACCTAACCCTATCATGGTTAGGCTTTCCTGTCTCCTCGCCGCATGGCTTTTCCTCTTGCATGTTTCTTTTCTTCTTTTTCTGCATGTTGCTTTCTTGCCAGTGGTTGTGCGTGCTCCAAAATTAGGTATTCCGTTCCAAAAATAAGTCTTTCCTCAAAATAGGCATGCTCCCAACATGCGCCCAACACTGACATGTGGCTCGTCCCGAGCCACTCAGGTGGTGCATGCTCCCTGAACAACCTCTCCCAAGCTGTGAAATTTTCCTTCCAATTCTTCCCCTTTTGCTCTGATGTGCACAACTTTCCCTGTAAGCTCTTATACCCTCTACGATGTGATATGTTCCTTGAGAGACTCTGTGCTCTCAACATGATTCTGATCCATTCTTGTCTTCTCCTTCTCTAGTTCCGCAATTATTTGTGATGCTTTCTCCTAGAGATGTTCTAATTGGGATTGTATGGCCTGCTTTTTATTCTATGCAATCTTCAATCCTATCTACAGGGTCTTCATCTCTTTCACGCCCTTCAATCACTCTGTAATGCTCATGGAATTTTGTCTTTGCTTCAACTCATGGATTGTAGTGTTGATCTCCTCCTCTTGTTGATCTAGTTGTTGGGCCCTGTCATCTTCCTCCAACGTTGTCCATAGCTACGCGGTTCTATTAAAACGTTGTGTGGCCTTTTGAGATTATTTCTCCATTATTTCCACTTTTAAAGCTTCATATTGTTCCCTTTCGGTTGTAACTTCAGAAGGAGTAGTTGGGGTTAAATTTTCTTTAAGTTCCTCGATCTCTTTTTTGTAGTATTTGAGCATCTGCGCGATGATTTGGATATGTTCTTCTACATTACTCATGGCTTCCTGTGCGTTGTTTGGAATTCTTGTGAAGAATTACTTAAGCTTATGATCTAATTTATCTGCGTTCGTATTCTCCTCTTGTGTTTCCATCTTTACCTTCTCTACCACCATATCTAGTGCATCCTTTCCATTTTTGACTACTTGCAATTCCGTCGTGATCATTCTAGCTCGCGTTTGCACTTCCTGTGCGACACTGACTTGTAGTTTGTATAGTTCATTTGTTGGTATTTGAGATAGTACCATCTGTACCTGCACCAAGTCTTTGAGTAGCATTTGAGCTATGGCCTCATCAACCTGCATCATATATGTTTTTATCTGGAAGCTCAGACTTGCTTGTGCTACGATCTAGAGTGTGTCTTCTCCATTCTGTGTTCTCCTGTCCTCGACTTCTCTCGCTCGAGGGATTGTCTCTATTCCCATTTCTTGCCTCTACGTTGCTTGTATCTTCTCCAAGGCATGCTTAATATCAGCCAAAACATTCCTTATCCTTCCTCTTTGGTTCTCTTCCTCTTCGAACTCGTATGCTACACGATCATGTACCCTCTTTGCGACAAGATCGACATCATCCTCGGTGATTTTGTATTCCTGGATTTTTTTATGGGCCTTGGCGTTATTGTGTGGTCCTCCTGTATGTATCATTGGCCCTTTGAGTGGCCCTGTCTCTTACATAGTAGTTGTTGAAGAGGTTTCCTGCATCGTTGTGTCCCCCCTTCCTTGTTCTTCCTATGTTGGGGCATTGTCCTTCGTTCCTGTTTGTGCATCCTTATTTAGGGTGTTGGCCTTTGTTGGCCCTCGACCAAGTTTTGGAGAACCTTGGTCATGTTTGACCATTTTTAGGACTTCAACAAGCGGTCAAAGATGAAGCACCCAAGCAAAGCAGAGATCGCGGGATCTCACCCCCTTTTGCAAGATTTTTGGGTTTTAGGGTTTATGTAACAGGTATGGGATGTTGGCCCATGGGTCTTACCCATGTTTAGGCCACTTTTATAGTGTATAAATAAGTAGCTAGGCGATGTGAGAAGTAGACCCAATAGTTACTAGTCATTGATCGGATTAGTGCATGGCTAGTTGGCTTTGTGCACGAACGTGTTAAGGTTTGCAGAGCTAGTGCAAGTGTTTTGTAAGTGCTTTGTGCATGAGCGTGTTAAGTTTTGTAGAGCTAAGTACAAGTTTTTTGTAAGTTCTTTGTGCACATACTGTGTAGAGGCTCTATGCTTGAACCTAACTCAAGGAAGGACGATTTGGCAAGGTGTGCGAAGATCTCATGTCCTATGCGGAGTTGGCATTGTGGCTTGGTGCGTGTAAGAAGATTGGAAGAGACTAATAAGAAGAGAAGAATATTGGTGGACGTAGCCCCACATTGGGGTGAACCACGTATATCCTATGTCGATGTGCTTTGTGTTATGGTGTTCATGATGTTTATGTACTTATTTGTTTAATCTAGATGTATGATAGATTTGGTTAATTCTTAGTGCTTTATGATGTGAATGAATGTTAGATATAACTTAATGTTATGTGATAAGTGAATGAAAGTATTAGATCTTGGTTAATACGACGTTGTTTTGTAATTAGGTTTTTAACCTAGGTGTGAATAGGGGTTAAAGACTAATATTATTGGCTAAATGCTTTGTTAAGTATTGTGATCACAGATATGTGTCCCATCTAGGTTGCAGACACCTGAGTCCCACAACCCCCCTGCCTCTACCTTGGGTGAGACTTCATTTGCTTCGCAAGTGTTGCCGAAAGGGCTGGTATTTAAGGTTTTGTTGGTGTGTTGTTGAAGCGTTGAACCCTGGGTCTGCCCCTGTGCCAACAAATGGTTCCGTTGTCGGGACCTGAAACTGTGATTACTGGGAACTGAATAAAAGAGAAATCTATGTTCGTAGATCTGTTGTTGTAGTCCGCAGTATTCTACTTGACTTGTGAATCTCTATGCTAAGAAGGGAAGCAGATCTAAAGAAAAGAGGTAAGATATTAAATATTTGTGCTCTGGTAAAGGTAAGATAAGTGGAAAATTTTTTTTCGAAAGAATGGATCTAGGTATGTTTGATAGATTTTGTCCTAGTCTGAAAACTAGGGCACAACTAGAAGAGAGAATATTTGATATGAATAAATCTGATAGAAATAATGAAAGATATGTTATTCCTATGCATAGAAATAATTTTCGATATACAAGTGGATGCAGGATCCTAGAAATAATTTTTTGCAGGTTCATCACTATGATCCCAGTGCGCAGTACAGAAAAGGTTGGGGATCGTTTAAGAGAAACAAAAGATTGACTCTTTGTTATAATTGCAGAAGACCGTGACATCTTGCTAAGGAATTCCCCAGTACAAGTCCTATTTGTCTTTGTTGTAAAGTTGTTGGTCATGAGGTTTTGGATTGTCCTAGAATGATTGATAAAGTTGAAAATATATATATGAGACAAGAAATCCATGAAGAAGGTCAAGAGACTAAGGATATGTTAGAACACCAGAAAGAATAAGAGACTATATTATTGCAGATGAAAGAAACCATGAGTGATCACAGAGACATCAGTTTACCAAAGATCTTAAAAGAGAAGGAGTGCATAGAAATAAGAATAGGAAACTTCGACATAGACTGTGTTATGGATGAGGAAACACAAGTGAATATCATGACAGAAAGTACTTGGAAAATTTTGGGAAAGCCTACTATGTTTCCTTCATTGGGAGGAATAGGATTGTTTAAAGGAAAGATGATAACCATATGTGGAAGACTTACTCAGGTACCTATGGTTTCTCATGGAGCATCGATGGGAGAAGAATTTGAGGTCGTTAATTTTGTTGAGAAAAACACTCCTTTTGCACTTTTGTTAGGAAATACTTGGATTGAGAAAGATCAAATCCGAAGGAAAGAAGAAGAGGAAGCCATAGAACAAAAAAAGCGAGAATTAATGGACTTCATAGCAGAGAAAATAGAACGACTAAGAGAAGAACAAGAGGAAAATTTGAAGCAACTGAGGGCCATAGACCTAGTTGTCGAAGTTGAAAGAACACAAGAAGGCTTAAAGGCTTAAAGAACCTATCCATCCAGGGGAGAAGAGAACCTATGCCAGAAACAGTAAGAGAAGAAGTATTACCCTCAAACCCTGTGAAAGACCCTTAGCAGTGAGAAGTTACTATGCTAAGAGAAGATAAGAATAAGAATGGAAAGAGGATTCCAGAGACTCAAATCACAGGAAAGAAGGCCAGAAAGCTCAGTAAGAAGAAAGAAAAGAAAGAAAAATTGCACGAGGTTCCAGAGAAGACTTCGCAGAAAGAAGGCTTGCAAAACTTGAACCTCGCTGGAATAGCAGAACAACGCAGAAGAGAACTTCGACTTGGTGAAGATATCTGACCGTTGGAGGCATCCCGACCGTTAGAACGACGCTTTGGAATGGCTAGAAATGTAGTCATTGCTAGAAATATCACCATTGGAACGTTGGGACCACACCATAATGGATGGATTCAGGCATTCCTGCTTGTTGGAGGAATTCATTATAACTTTGTCTATTTAATCCGTCGAATGTCTCACCAGGGACACTTTTGCAAATTATGATTATCCGAGCCCACAGAGAACTGATTTCTATCGCGTTGTGCTTATTGAGACCTCGCCACCTGTTTTTCTTACCTTGAGCATCTGTTCACCTACCCGAGCACTTGACTACGAGTGTGTATGTCGAGTGAGCGTAGCGCAATAGAGAAGTCCATAGAAGAAATCTTGATCGGCCTTATGGCTGAGAACTCCACAGGAGTACAGGCCTCATCGACAGGAAGATTGCAAGCATCCGCCTCGAGTTCACGATGATCCAGTCGATCTAGGCCATCCATAACTGTGATAGAGAAAATAATCAAGCACTGCAACGACTTGGCGAACGCGAAGCTCATCCCATCGGTCTTTCCTGACTACATCTCTCCTCTAGCTGGCACGGTTAGTTGTGACAGTGTTTTGAGAGATTCCGAGTACACCCTCATCATTGCGTACCTCCCGAAGGGGATACGCACAGTGGGACCGCAGCTAGGACTAATCCCTGGCCTTAATATCAATGACTTTAACCTATGATACAGGAAGAATTATGCGTTGCTCGCACCGCATAGGCACTTGACAAAGACAACAAGAAAGAAGCCAAAGATAGTCCCCCAGCCATGGACTAAGGAGATCGTGAGGTCCACCATCCTCAATGTCATGAAGATACCCCACTTCGACAGACATCAGAGGTTAACGCGTGTGTTAAAATCCTCTTGTCGTGTTGCCATGGAGGTTATCTATGGTTAGACATGTGTGTGACTGTGACTCGATGTTGATCCACATGATCACTATATTAATCATGCAAGGACTAGACCCTCAGAAATTCTACCCAGGGAAGGCTTCATATCGCGCCATGGCGCAATGAATAAAGGACACCTACAGTGATGTGGAGAAGGGGAAGTGGGGCTACAAGGTAGCCTCCATCCAATATGGCGTCGTGCGCCTAGCTTTCCAATTGATCACTGGTAAGATCATCAGGAAGAACAAACCAATGCAAGTCACAGGGTTCGTCGTCGACCTCGCAAGAAAGTGCGTTGAAGGGATGCAGGTGAACTGGGCGAGTTATCTCGTCAACCAGTTGGAGCAGGATTGTCACGAAGTGTAGGACTAGGGCTACAAGTTTCACTTCATCTGGTTGTTGATTCTTGTTTCCTTTGTCGAATGGGATATGCCAGAGGGAGCGACCTTCCTTGAAGTCCGTCTGAACCACTAGTCGCGAGGTTCACCACCTTGTGGTCCACACTTGCAGTCGAGTGTTGTCTTCCACACTTACTCATTATAGCTCACGCGATCCATTGAGTCATTCCCCTTAATGAAGTCAAATATATTGCATACTTACAAGCCAATAGCAAAGTTACATGCAGACATGCACTTCATTTACATCACTGCGTGCAGAGATGAAAGAAAGGAGGAGTTGCAGTTGTATTACAAATTAACCGATGAAGACATGGAGGATATAACTAAGGAATGGTCGGTTGAATTCCTTGTACCAGTCAAGAAGACAAAGCTCTCCAACCCTGATATCATAGGAAGTATTGTGGTCACCCAAGAAGAATATGATGGACCGAGCAGCGCCAAGAAGAAAAAGAAGAAGGAAGAGGTGCAGGAAATAAACAACACATCAGAGGAAACTGCATTTGATTCACTTGGAGAAGGAGGAGGCAACGAACTAAACCAAGAGGAGGAAGGGGAAGAAAACAAGTAGGAAAAGGGTGAAGTGACACCGCCTAAGGATCCCCTTACGGAGGCTGAGACATCAAAAAAAAGAAAGGTTTCTCTAGAGAAACCTTCAACGTGGAAGAAGTCATGAGCCAATTAGCTTGAGTCACAGAATGTGCTCACAGTGGATGATATTGACCTCATCATCACAACTGTAGCAGACACTTCAGAGGATATTTTGCAATGAAATGAAGCCAAGTAGGAAATAATTTATGATAGGATTGAGGAAGAGCTGAAAGCGGTACAACAAGCCCTCCATTCGATCCGCGCAATGTCCACTGCGTCGTCGTCATCGGAATATATAGAAGTGGGAGATGAGCCTGCCCAACTATGCAGATTAGCAGATGCGACAGAGGCGCACCTTCGACGAGTATAGGAAGAAAAAGAATAGGCCACAGAGGCCTTGAAGCAAGCAAAGGAGGAAGCCCTGGAGAAACGTCGAGTTGCGGAGAAAGAGAAAGATGACTTTTGAGCGAAGTTGGAAGAGGACAGAGAGCAGATCCAAAGAGAAAAAGACCAACTGCTCACGGAGAAGATTGGGGTTAGAAAAGAAGTAATTAGAGCACTTCGCTCTATGTTGGGCCTGGCACAGATGGAAGAAGATAAAATTGAGAGCCAAGTGGGGAAGCTCGTTGAATCCATTCAACATCTTCAAGCAAGAGTAACAGAACTGGAACTGCAAGCAGTGTCGAGCACTCTGCAGAAAGTGCGAGATTGGAGGGAAGAAGTCGCCAGAAGCGCAGTCGAAAGAATCAAGTCATTTGCTTTAGAATTTAAGAAATTAAGTAACCGAAGTGTGCAGACTTACAAGTGCCTTGCAGAAGACCCAAAGTTGAGGAGATTGGAGGCACAACTCCATGAGGTGAAGCAGCATGCATCGATAGTGCAAGCACAGCTGAAGCAACTTATGGCTATTGAGAAAATGAATATATCGCAGGAGGTGTGTGCATTTCAGCAATAAGTCAATGCCATTTAGAGTAGAGTCATGGAAGTGACCCAGAGACTCCATCCGGTACAGAACGAAGCTTGCACACTTTTTGAAGAGATCGAGGGACAAGGTGCACAACTAGAACAAGTGGTCACCACGGTGGAACAACTCTTGGAAGGGCCTGTCACCGAGAAAGTCATTCAGGAGTTCGTCGAATAGGAGGCTTTGGTGAAGCAGCAAGTCAAGATAGCTCGATCCAAGCTCGAGGCCTTCGAAGCAAAATTTCCCAAATCAGAGTGACTTGGGACGAGTCACAGGTGAGTGTTGGGGGCATGTTGGCCCTTGACCAAGTTTTGGAGAAACTTGGTCATGTTTGACCATTTTTGGGATTTCAACAGGCGGTCGAAGACAAAGCGCCCAGGCAAAGCAGAGATCGCGGGATCTCACCCTCTTTTGCGTGATTTTTGGGTTTTAGGGTATATGTAACAGGTATGGGTCGATGTTGGCCCATGGGTCTTACCCATTTTAGGCCCCTTTTGTAATGTATAAATAAGTATCTAGGCGATGTAAGAAGTATACCTAGTAGTTACTAGTCATTGATCGGCTTAGTGCATGGATAGTTGGCTTTGTGCACGAACATGTTAAGGTTTGCAGAGATAAGTGAAAGTGTTTTGTAAGTAATTTGTTCATAGACTGTGTAGAGGCTCTATGCTTGAACCTAACTTGGGAAAGGAGGATCTGGCAAGGTGCGCACAGAACTCTTGTTCTATGCGGAGTTGGAATTGTGGCTTGGTGCATGTAAGAAGATTGGAAGAGACTAATAAGAAGAGAAGAAGATTGGTGGACGTAGCCCCACATTGGGGTGAACCACATATATCATGTGTCGATGTGCTTTGTGCTATGGTGTTCATGTTGTTTATGTATGTATTTTATTAATCTATATGTATGATAGATCCAATTGATGCTTAGTGCTTTATGATGTGAATGAAAGTATTAGATCTTGGTTAATACATCGTTGTTCTGTAATTAGGGTTTTAACCTGCGATGTGAATAGGGGTTAAAGACTAATGAATATTATTGGCTAAATGCTCTGTTAAGTATTGTGATCACAGATCTATGTCCTAGCTAGGTTGCAGACTCCTGAGTCCTGCAACCCCCCTGCCTATACCTCGGGTGAGACTTCATCTGCTTCACAGGTGTTGTCGAAAGGGTTGGTAGTTAGGGTTTTTTTGGTGCGATATTGAAGCATTGAACCCTAGGTCTTCCCTTGTGCCAAAACCCTTCTTCTTTGTCATTGTCTTTTGACTAGGCTTCCCTTGTTGTGTTGGATTCTTGTCCATGATGCTACCCCCTGCAGATGTCTTAGATGACATTGCTTCTACTTCTTTTCCTTTTGGCATCTCTTTGGTAATTATTGGGATCTTCCAGTCATCCTGCCAGTCTCTCATTTCCATTTCCATTAGTTGACTTAGCTTCTCCTATATTATGCCTCTTTCTGTCATGTTGGTAATTGTTGCTACGCATAGACTAGGTACCAGAAATTCTAACTACACCATTGCTTCCTTCCCATACACCAATATTGTTGGACACACCTACCACACTTAGAGGGGGGGGGGGTGAATGAGTGTGGGGCTCTTTTTCCCAAAACTGCCCTCTTGCACAAAAACTCATCAATTAGCATTCAACATTTATT
>JZKD02S1650957.1:0-13381 GCA_000966675.3 Picea glauca
AGGTACAGATTTCCATTGCCAAGGATGGATGATCTGATCGATTGCTTGAGTGGAGCAAAGTATTTTTCAAAGATTGATTTGAAAAGCAGTTATCACCAAATCCACATGAGAGAGGGTGATGAATGGAAGACAACATTCAAAACCAACGAAGGGTTGTATGAATGGCTTGTTATGTCGTTTGGCTTAACAAATGCACCAAGCACCTTCATGAGGTTGATGGACGAAGTCCTGAGGGAGTTCATCGGAAAATTTTTCATTGTGTATTTGGATGACATACTGGTTTACAGTAAAACAGTGGCAGAGCATCTGAAGCATTTGGCTATAGTGATGCAGAAATTACAGCAGGAAAAGTTGTTGATAAATATGAAGAAATCCTCTTTTATGAAGACAGAGCTCATTTGCTTAGGGTTTGTTATTTCAGCAAATGAGTTGAGGATGGATCCAGATAAGGTAGAAGTGATCAAGAATTGGCCATCACCGAAGAACATATTTGAGGTGAGAAGTTTTCACGAGTTGGCTAGTTTCTACCGGAAGTTCAACAAGAATTTCAGTGGAATTAGTGCAACGATGATGGATACAGTGAAGAAAAGACACAAATCTTTTCACTGGACAGAGGAAGCTGAGAAGAGTTTTAACCTGTTGAAGAGGAAAATTACGGAACAACCAGTTTTGGTGTTGCTGGATTTCCAGAAGACATTTCAAGTGAAATGCGATGCAAGTGGATTTGCAATTGGGGTAGTCTTGAGTCAGGAAGACATGTCGATAGCGTATTTCAGTGAAAATCTGAATGAAGCGAAAGTAAAGTACTCCACTTATGATAAGGAGTTTTATGCTATCATCCAGGCATTGAATAAATGGAGGCATTACTTGATCCCGAAAGAGTTTGTCTTATACAGTGATAATCATGCATTGCAGTTTGTGACTCAACAAGAGAAGTTGAAAAAAAAACATGTTAAATGGGTTGAGTATATGCATAATTTCACATTTGTGATTAAACATATTTATGGTATTGCTGACAAAGTGGTTGATGCTTTAAGCAGGAAGTGTTTGTTGTTGCAGGAGTTCAAATTCAAAACATTAGGTTTTGATGATCTCAGGGGCATGTATGTAGAAGATCAGGATTTTAAAGAGGCATATGAAGCAGCTGAGAATCTAGTTCTCAGAGATAGAAGCCAGTGGATAGAGTATATGATCCATGAAGGATTACTGTTTAGAGGTAATCAACTGTGTATTCCGAAATGCTCCATGAGGGAGAACTTGTTGAAAGAGAAACACAGTGGAGGATTGACAGGGCACTTTGGTCACGACAAGACGTTTGCAAAGTTGAATGAGTCATATTTTTGGTCGGGAATGCGAGAAGATGTCAAGAGATTCGTGGATAGGTGTAGAATTTTCCAGCATTCGAAGGGAAAGAAGCAGAATGCAGGGTTTTATCAACCATTGCCCATACCAGAGAGGCCATGGGATGAAATTAGCATGGATTTTGTATTGGGGTTGCCAAGAAGACAAAGAGGTCGTGATTCAATCTTTGTGGTGGTGGGTAGATTTTCCAAAATGGAACACTTCATTCCATGTCAAAAGACTAGTGACGCCACTCACATTGTGAATCTGTTTTGCAAAGAAGTCATTCGACTTCATGGATTACCAAGAAGCATAGTTTTGGATCGAGATACCAAATTCATAGGGAATTTTTGGAGGACCTTATGGAAGAAGTTGGGAACTAACTTTTTGTTTAGTTTAGTATATCATCCTCAGACAGATGGACAGATGGAAGTGGTGAACAGAAGTCTGGGAGACTTGCTGAGAAGCTTGGTGATAGAGCACCACAACCAGTGGGACCACATATTACCACATGCAGAGTTTGCTTATAATGACTCGGTTAACAGAAGCACAGGGAAGAGTCCATTTCAGATTGTCTATGGAATGAAGCTGAGAGGAATTTATGAACTGAGGGATTCAGAACAAACTGCGACTAGGAGTGCTAGTGCAGAAGATTTCGCAGAGGCGATGAAGGAACTTCACATCCAGGTGAAGGAGCGACTGTTTAATTCAAGCCAGGAGTACAAGCATAGAGCCAATAAACATACAAGACAACTTCACTTTGAAGTTGGTGACTTGGTTCTGGCACATTTGAGAAAAGAAAGGTTCCCGAGATGAACATATAATAAGCTGAAAATGAAGAAAATCAGGCCATGTAAGGTCTTGAATAAATTTGGGGTGAATGCTTATGAGATTGAATTACCCAATGGGATTGAAATTTCTCTGATATTCAATATCTAGGATTTGTACCCATATAGAGAAAAGGAAACAGGGACTAGAGATGAGCAGCCAGTAATCCAGTGGACAAAGCAGATGCCAGTTGCAGAGAAGCCGCAGATGGAATGCATACTGGACAAAAGAGTGAGCAAGAAGACCAGGCGGAAAGAATACTTTGAGTATCTGGTCAAATGGAAAGGCCATCCAGTTGAAGATGCCAGATGGGAAAACAAGGTAGAAATACAGAGGCATGGACAGACTGTGCATGAGCTCATGGACAAGAGCCTATGAAAAGTTTCAAGGGAGGGAGTATGATGCAGGAGCATTGTCAACATCAAGCGAGCCAGCGTGGAAAGCGAAAGACAGTTGGGCAAGCACCCAGCACAAATTTTGAAATCACCTTGAAGTTATTGCGCGATCTTAAATGAGCCATTAAGATGAGGCACACTTGTATATTGTACACAGACCTTGAGCCATTTTCCTCTCATCTTTAGTAGGTAGAAGGCATTTAAGGTAGTTAATGCAGGTAGATAGAACTTACTTCTAGATTAGATTGTTTGAGAGCGCAAGAGGGAAATGGGATATAGACACCCTCATTGTGTATTGTAACATAATGGAAGATTATTGAAGCTTATGAGCATTGCTGAGAAGAGAAAGAGCATGCAGAGAGCTGTGTAAGAACACCCATGTACATATATTTGGATTAATAGAAAGAGGTTGATTCAAATTCATGGTTTTGTATTTGTTCTCTGTGTATTGATGATGAATGATATGCTCATGAATGTTTGCTTCTTGTTATACATTTGTTTTATATGCTGTGTATATGATCTCATGGTTGAGTTTGAGGTCTGAAGGGATAATGGAATGAGTTTCAATTGTTTCTCTATCTGAGTAAGAATTCCTGCAAGGAGTGCAGTCGAAGTGTCTGCAAGGAGTGCGTCGACAAGAATTCAGGGTTGCATATCTGAAGCTCAGATAGTTTTACTTTTGTTCTCATTTCCTAAAAGGCTCAGTTGGGCACAGAAGCCGTGCAAGGAGTGTGCAGGCCAAGCTAAGCTTCAGGGTTGCGAAGCTGAGCAAAGTGTTAAGAGATTGTTGTTGCAGGTGTGCGTAGGGTCGAAAGGATTCAACACTTAGAAGTGGTTGAATGTCTTCCGCAAGGAGTGCATGGAAGGTTTTTTCCGAAAGATTCACAGTTGGGAAAGCTCAGGAGGGATAGGACCTTCACATAAATCATCAAGGAAAATCACAGGGAGCTTGTATCGTGGAGTGTTTAAGCAAGCGTCGTAAGTTCGCGCAGAAGGTTGAGAAGTTTGTGGAGGAACACTTAGCCATTTTGCAGATTTCATCAGAAGGAAGAATGGTCAGAATTCTCTGAGGATATTTCGCGAAGTTCCATGAGTCGTCAGATCTCAGAAAGGAGCAGGGAGTTTACGACGAGAACGTCGAACGATTCAAAGCTCAGGAGGGGCAGGACCGTAGATCTGAGCCACAAGGGCCGTCAGATTTACTCATGAATTTTCATATCAGAGTTTCGTGGGCTGAACTCCGTAAACAGTGCAACAGGAATTGCAAAATTGCGATACGTGATATCCCGACAGCCAAAGGGGATTGTGTGGGGCCACAAGAGTTAGCGAGTGGACAGGTGGCACACCATATTGGAGTTTCTTGGCGAGAAGTCCCAAAACATATGCATTAGGATTCACGATATTGCGAACTCTGAAACGTCGATGAAGTGAAGGGCGTTGAAAAGTCAAGCGCACGTGTGTATCAGAGTATCAGCATATCAGGATTCGGGAGTCGGTAAATCAAGTTGCTTGACATCGCGAGTACCAAAATCACGATAGAGAAAATCCCGATAGGTAAATAAAAAGGGTCAGCGTTGACTATTAACGGAATTCAGGGATTCGAGAGTCCAATGCTCGACCATCGACTTCGCGAAGTCACAAAGTCCGATCCCCCGAGTGTGAAAAGGGGATCCTACGAGGATTTCTGTGGGTGTAGATTTCTTGACATGGAAATAGAAGAACCAACTAGAGTTCTTCAGGCCGTGAGAAGGAAAGATTCTGTGAGCACACGAACCGTCCGACTTGCGGGTTGAGAGGTAGAGGGCGTGTGCACCAAGTGGTATCAGAGCTTGATTCTTGTCTTTATATTTCAGGCGAGGGAGGCATAAGAGGTAAAGAGCAGTCTAATACACTGCACTAAGTGGTATCAGAGCACAGGTTGGTTATTTGCTTTCTGTAGCAGAGAAGGAGAATTCACCATGCCGCCTAGGAGAAGGGACATGTAGACACCCGATCTAGAGGATAGGGAAATGCTGAGAAGAAGAGGCAGGCAGATGACATATCCAGTCATGGAGAGAGAGATGCGTGATCTATGAGCTAGAATTGAAGACATGGAGACAGTGCAAAGACGCATAGTCAGTGCTAGGGATCTCAATGATTCCGAGAGTGAAGTTGAGGCTGAACGAGAAGAAGAAGTTGCAGTTGAAGATGCATCAAACGAGCGTTTGATCAGAGCTATTGCAAGGATGGGTACAAGAGAAAAGATGGACATTCTAGTTTATGAGGGAAACTTGGATGCAGAGGAGATTCTATCTTGGATTAGAGCTCTAGACACATACTTTGACTATGAATATGTCGAAGAGGACAAGAAAGTCAAGCATGCTGTCACGAGATTGAGGGGACATGCAACATTGTGGTGGGATGAACTAGAAGCTGACAGATGCTTCAAGGGGAAGCAGAAGATAAAAAGTTGGGATCGAATGATCGCGAAGCTGAAGGTGAAATTCATCCCTAGGGACTATCAAATTTCTCTGTTCAGGAGAATGCAGAACCTGAGACAGAAGCTGATGACAGTGAAAGAATAGACTGAGGAATTCTATAAACTGAACATCATGGAAGGTCATCGGGAGAGCGATGATGAAAAGGTTTCCATATACATGAATGGATTGAGATATGATATCTAGGATGAGAAGAGCATGGTAACCATCTAAACAGTGGAAGATGCTTATTAGATGGCTCTAAAAGAAGAAGAGAACTTGAGCTGAAAGTAGAGTCAAAGAGGTCGAGGCAGAAGTCAACCCAGAGGCAAATCAGTTGCCCAGGATAAATATCAGAAGCCCAAGGAGGACTGGAAGAAAAATTAGACTCGAACTGAGAGAGGTGGAACCTCATAGAGAGGGCATCATAATGAGCAGAGAGGAGATTATGCTGACAATAACACTTTTCCTCGTACTAGAGGCAGAGGCAGAGGAAGAGGTGGAGTAATCACATGCTTCACATGCAGGAATAATGGGCACAAGTCTTACAAGTTTCCAGAGAATAATAAAGAGAGTGGAGAAGCGCACATCACTAAAGCGCAGAGGCGGGATGTTGAGGCAGAAGATGCTGAAGGAAGAAGATCGATGATGATGTGAAAAGTCCTTTTGACACCCGAAAAGGAGGTGGAGAGTTTAGTCCAAAGGACCAGAATTTTTAGGACTGCTTGCAAGACCAAGGACAGGGTATGCAAGGTCATTGTAGATAGTGGTAGCACGGATAATCTCGTTTCTACAGAGATGGTAGAGAAGCTGGAGCTAGAGACGACTGATCATACAAGGACATACAGAGTTTTGTGGCTACAGAAAGGACACCAGGTAACTCTCACTAAACAATGTTTAGTTGAGTTTAAGATAGGAGGATATAATGATAAGATATTATGTGATGTCATTCCTATGGATGTTTGTAATCTATTGTTGGGTAGACCACGACAATATGAAAGAAATGTGATTCATGATGGGAGAATGAACACATACACCCGGGAGAAGAATGGGAGGACACACATGTTGCTTCCGATCAAGGATAAGGAGGTGAATCCGGAAGTAAGAAACATAGTACTTCTCATGAGTGGGAAGGAACTTCTTACATAGGTTAAGAAGAAGGGGGATCCATAGTTCATAGTGGTCAGAAAACCAAGGATTGTTTTGACCAGCAAAAGAGTGGATGATTTACCAGAAGAAGTTCAGGAACTACTGGAAGAGTTCGCTGACATAGTAGTGGACGAATTACCTCATTCGTTGCCACCGATTAGAAGTGTGAGTCACCATATTGACCTCATACCAGGAGCCAGTTTTCCAAAAAAATCCACGTACAGGTTGACGCCGCAAGAGAATGAAGAGATTAAGAGGCAAGTCGAAGAGTTGTTGGACAAAGGTTTGGTTAGGGAAAGCTTGAGTCTGTGTGCTATTCCAACAGTACTCAGTCCGAAGAAAGATGGAGGCTAGAGGATGTGTACTGACTCAAGGGCGATTAACAAGATAACCATCAGGTACAGATTTCCATTGCCAAGGATGGATGATCTGATGGATTGATTGAGTGGAGAAAAGTATTTTTCAAAGATTGATTTGAAAAGAAGTTATCACCAAATCTGCATGAGATAGGGTGATGAATGGAAGACAACATTCAAAACCAATGAAGGGTTGTATGAATGGATTGTTATGCCGTTTGGCTTAACAAATGCACCAAGCACCTTCATGAGGTTGATGAACGAAGTCCTGAGGGAGTTCATCGAAAAAAAATTCATTGTGTATTTGGACGACATACTGGTTTATAGTAAAAAAGTGGCAGAGCATCTGAAGCATTTGGCTACAGTGATGCAGAAATTACAGCAGGAAAAGTTGTTGATAAATATGAAGAAATCCTCATTTATGAAGACAGAGCTCATTTGCTTAAGGCTTGTTATTTCATGATCCAGGGGGTCATTTGTCATGAAATTTACACTGATCCAAAGAAGAAAAATGGTACAATGGCAATGAAGTGGAAATGTAATGATTGGGTAAGAACCAAGATTTAACAACATCTACAAAGGTCTTGATATATGGTTAAAAACAAAATAGAGATAAAAGGACCTCAAAACTAAACCATACACTATTCTATGACATATTGTGCGAACAACTAAAACCACCAACCAATATTGCAAGGCATGGTGACATTTTCTTAACACTTGTAAGATGGGTGCACGGTTAAACATTAGTTGTTCCATTTGAATTGGATAACGTTTTCCAGAGTAACGTCCAGCTCATAGTATTTGATCCATTGCCACGTTTGGAGTATAAATAGCCTGTTATAGTGATAAGATAACGGATGCACGGTGATTTGGCGGGATATGGGTTCAGTTTTGACATATGTAATGATAAAACGAATTGAATCCGTGCACATTCGGCCAACTGAATACTGTTACAGCCACAATCCAGGAGGTTCAGCCGCGTTTGTAGAACAGGGCATCATTCTGTTGATCAATAAAATCGTGCAGGTAGAATGGGGCATCAAAATCGGGATTACAGTTCAAACTACATCTATATATATCACATGTTTCAACAGTGCGTGGGGGAAGATGGCTGTAATTTCTTGTTGCAGATGCCGGTCCTGTTGAAGTCGACCCTTCTCAGTTATAATTGGTGTTCTATTTCTTTGCCAGTTTGTAACTTGTAAAAGAAGATGTCTTGAACACTGTATACARCRACCKARWTKMCARGAGAKAAGGTTATAGCTGTGCATTTTCCASATTGTTGTTCGTATGTAAAGMYRATTTCACTYTGTCATGATTTARYTTTCTTTRYMTTTYGAAGGCTGAATTGTAATTGCCARRAGAGAGGAGTCTTGAGGGCTTTRCATAGCATTCTATTCTGTTGCCGAAATTGATGTTCAGAGCTTCCAGGAACATCTTTGTACCATTTTGAAACCATTAATTGGATCGGTACCCATTGGAGAGGGACCCGGAGACGTAGCCCAGTGAAGGGGATGAACTCTGTTATCAAACTCTTTTGTTCTTGTCTCTCATTTTTTGTTCCATATTCTCTTTCTATTGCTTCCAGTTTTGCAGATTTTAGCATTTAATAATCACATTAATGCTTTTAAATAATCAAATTGCAAACTAATGATAAACATTCATAGCTTTTACATGCATATATGTTGAGATCCGACAGATCATTTCAGCAAATGAGTTGAGGATGGATCCAGATAAGGTAGAAGTGATCAAGAATTGGCCATCACCGAAGAACATATTTGAGGTGAGAAGTTTTCACAAGTTGGCTAGTTTCTACCGGAAATTCAACAAGAATTTCAGTGGAATTAGTGCAACAATGATGGATACAGTGAAGAAAAGACACAAATATTTTCACTGGAAAGAGGAAGTTGAGAAGAGTTTTAACCTGTTGAAGAGGAAAATCACGGAACAACCAGTTTTGGTGTTGCTAGATTTCGAGAAGACATTTCAAGTGAAATGTGATGCAAGTGGATTTGCAATTGGGGCAGTCTTGAGTCAGGAAGACATGCCGATAGCGTATTTCAGTGAAAAGTTGAATGAAGTGAAAGTAAAGTACTCCACTTATGATAAGGAGTTTTATGCTATCATCTAGGCATTGAATAAATGGAGGCATTACTTGATCCTGAAATAGTTTGTCTTATACAGTGATAATCATGCATTGCAGTTTGTGACTCAACAAGAGAAGTTGACTCAAAAACATGTTAAATGGGTTGAGTATATGCATAATTTCACATTTGTGATTAAACATATTTCTGGTGCTGCTAACAAAGTGGTTGATGCTTTAAGAAGGAAGTGTTTGTTGTTGCAGGAGTTCAAATTCAAAACATTAGGTTTTGATGATCGCAGGGGCATGTATGCAGAAGATCAGGATTTTAAAGAGGCGTATGAAGCAACTGAGAATGCAGTTCTCAGAGATAGAAGCTAGTGGATAGAGTATATGATCCAGGAAGGATTACTGTTTAGAGGTAATCAATTGTGTATTCCGAAATGCTCCATGAGGGAGAACTTGTTGAAAGAGAAACACAGTGGAGGATTGGCAGGGCACTTTGGTCATGACAAGACCTTTGCAAAGTTGAATCAGTCATATTTTTGGCCGGGAATGCAACCAGATGTCAAGAGATTTGTGGATAGGTGTAGAATTTGCCAGCATTTGAAGGGAAAGAAGCAGAATGCAGGATTTTATCAACCATTGCCCATACCATAGAGGCCGTGGGATGCAATTAGCATGGATTTTGTATTGGGGTTGCCAAGAACACAAAGAGGTTGTGATTCAATCTTTGTGGTGGTGGATAGATTTTCCAAAATGGTACACTTAACTCCATGTCAGAAGACCAGTGACGCCACTCACATTGCGAATCTGTTTTTCAAGGAAGTCATTCGACTTCATGGCTTACCAAGAAGCATAGTTTCGGATCGAGATACCAAATTCATAGGGCATTTGTGGAGGACCTTATGGACGAAGTTGGGAACTAACTTGTCGTTTAGTTCAGCTTATCATCCTCAGAGAGATGGACAGACGGAAGTGGTGAACAGAAGTCTGGGAGACTTACTGAGAAGCTTGATGACAGAGCACCACAGCCAGTGGGACCACATATTACCGCAGGCAGAGTTCGCTTATAATGACTTGGTTAACAGAAGCACATGGTAGAGTCCATTTCATATTGTCTATGGAATGAAGCTGAGAGGAATTTTTGAACTGAGGGATTCAGAACAGACTCCGACTAGGAGTGCTAGTGCAGAAGATTTTGGAAAGGCGATGAAGGAACTTCACAGCCAGGTGAAGGAGCGACTGCTGAATTCAAGCCAGGAGTACAAGCATAGAGCCGATCAACATACCAGACAACTTCAGTTTGAAGTTGGTGACTTGGTTCTGGCACATTTGAGAAAAGAAAGGTTCCCAAGAGGAACATATAATAAGATGAAAATGAAGAAAATCAGGCCATGTAAGGTCTTGAAGAAATTTGGGGCGAATGCTTATGAGATTGAATTACCCGATGGGATCGAAATTTCTATGATATTCAATATATAGGATTTGTACCCATATAGAATGGAGGAAACATGGACTAGAGATGAGCAGCCAATAATCCAGTGGACAAAGCAGATGCCAGTTGCAGAGAAGCCGCAGATGGAATGCATACTGGACAAAAGAGTGAGCAAGAAGACCAGGTGGAAAGAATACTTTGAGTATCTGGTCAAATGGAAAGGCCATCCAGTTGAAGATTCTAGTTGGGAAAACGAGGCAGAGATACAGAGGCATGGACAGACTGTGCGTGAGGTCATGGACAGGAGCCCATGAAAATTTTCAAGGGAGGGAGTATGATGCATGAGCATCGTCAACATCAAGCGAGCCAGTGTGGAAAGCAAAAGATAGTTGGGCAAGCACCAAGCACAAATTTTGAAATCACCTTGAAGTTGTTGCGCGATCTTAAATGAGCCATTAAGATGAGGTGCACTTGTATATTGTACACGGACCTTGAGCCATTTTCCTGTCATCTTTAGTAGGTAGAAGGCATTTAAGGTAGTTAATGCAAGTAGATAAAACTTAATTCTAGATTAGATTGTTTGAGAGCGCAAGAGGGAAACGGGATATAGACACCCTCATTGTGTATTGTAACATAATGGAAGATTATTGAAGCTTATGAGCATTGCTGAGAAGAGCAAGAGCATGCATAGAGCTGTGTAAGAACACCCATGTACATATATTTGGATTAATAGAAAGAGGTTGATTCAAATTCATGGTTTTGTGTTTTTTCTCTGTGTATTGATGCTGAATGATATGCTCATGAATGTTTGCTTCTTGTTATACATTTGTTTTATATGTTGTGTATATGATCTCATGGTTGAGTTTGAGGTCTGAAGGGATAATGGAATGAGTTTCAATTGTTTCTCTATCTGAGTAAGAATTCCTGCAAGGAGTGCAGTTGAAGTGTCCGCAAGGAGTGCGTCGACAAGAATTCAGGGTTGCGTCTCTGAAGCTCATATAGTTTTACTTTTGTTCTCATTTCCTAAAAGGTGCAGTTGGGCACAGGAGCCTGTTATAACCCTAAATTGCACCATCCATGATTACCTGGCATCAGGCCAACTCATTTCCCTTCATTGCCAAATCCATGCTGAACAGACTCTTAAAAAACCTCTTAAAACAAGTAACCCGCGCTCTAACCCATTACTGGGCGCGTTGGAACGCTGGTAGACTCACTACTGCATGCGTTGGAACATTGGCTGGCCCACTATAGCCTGCGTTTACCTAACAAAGCATAAAAACAAGAAAGTTGCTGACGGGACGAAAAGATTTGGGTCAGTTAACTAAAACTCCCAGCCATGCATGGCCGAGAGTTCGTCCAAAACCCTAGCTCCTTCCAGCCTATAAAAGAAGGGGTAGGGGTACTATTTGAAATGAGGAAAAAGATAGCAAAGAAACTCTGCCCAATTGTCGAATCCATTTGTCCCAACCCTTTAGCATTTTCTTAAGCCTAAACAGAATTCAGGCAAAGCAGTTGGAGGACAAAGAAGAGGAGGAGCCCAGGATCAGGATCAAGGAATGGTGGCCGATATCTATGATTATTGTAAGTTGATTCATCTTGAGATTAATAAAGAATACTTTTCCCATCCCAATGCATGAGTCTTATATATTTTATTTGATTTATGCTTAATCTCTAACCCTCTAGTAGAACAATAGTATGCATGCATAGTGCTTTTGTCTTGATTGCAGGATCTTCTTTAGAAGGAGCAGCAGAAGCAAGGAGATAAAGCGCAACGGAGGATCTACACCAAACATCGATAAAAAGGTTAGTTGATTCTTTCCATGCTTGCATGAGAAAAAGGGTTTTAGGTTTGGGGTAGAAGGTTAAAAGTAATTTCTTAAGGGTCATGATCTGCATGCAAGTTTAAGCCCTAGCTTGTTAGTCCGTAGGGTATAATTTCCCAACAACAGAATTGGCGACTCCACTGGGGAGATTTTACTCTTAGGGTTTCCAGATTCAAGAGAGGTTTTTGGGTAGTTTAAAGGAAGAAAGTTTATGTTTCTTTGTTGTTTTTGTTTTCTGTTAGGTCAAAAGCTAGTAGGGAACCTGGTTATCAATACCAGTTTTTTCTTGACTGTTGCTTGACATTTATTATCGGGACACACAGAGGTACACGCGACCTGCAGAAGGCCTACTCGCGTGTAATCCGCGCCTTAACCTTCTGTAGCCCGCATTTGAATGCTTACTGCAGAGGTTTCAGTAGTGTGTAGTGTTCAGAAAGTTAGAGAGGGAGTCTCCTCTTCCCTGGCAGAAGTTTACCTTCTCAGGGGGTTTTCTGGATCCTGTCTGGGTCTTGCTGGTTTACTGTCTTGCTTTCAATCTGCTTTATTGTGTTTGATTCTTTGCATTTTATTTTCTTTTTCTGTTAAATTAGAAGCATCCAAGCCTTTGAGAGACCCTGGTTGTCAGTACCAGAGGCCTTTGTCAGGTCTGGGCTGCCTGTGGTTGTTTTGTCTTAGCTTTTACACAAACCTGCGGCCTTCTTAAGCTTAGCCCGTGAGTACCCGTGCGCTGTTATAGCTCAGCAAGCGTTCACACGCGTGTTG
Source organism: Picea glauca (assembly GCA_000966675.3). Taxonomy (NCBI): domain Eukaryota; kingdom Viridiplantae; phylum Streptophyta; class Pinopsida; order Pinales; family Pinaceae; genus Picea; species Picea glauca. The sequence goes on from JZKD02S1650957.1 coordinate 12,632, forward strand.
TTTCAGTGACAGTCGCGGGCTTGATTGGTTGCTTTTCATCCTGGGTGGGGCAGTCATCCCCTCTTGTGGTGAGAAGTGTTCCTCTCAGAGGTTTGAGTCTGGGGATGCACATTCAGTAGGTTAGTGCCTCTTATCCTTAGCCTGTGTTTTTATTGGTTGATGTTTTGATAGAAAAGACAAAAGAAAAATTTGTGTGAAGGTTTTTAGACAAGCATTAGAATCGGAGCTTTCTTGATTGCCTTTGTGTGTCTTTGCTCCGGTTCGTTGCGATCTGTGCTTTAAGCCAGAACTTTATTTTGTTTTCTTGGTTTTTTGCTTGTCGTCATTTTCCCTTTATTGCTTCATTTTGCAATTAAATAAAAAAAAAAATTCTTGTTTCATTTTCTTCTTGGTTTGAGGATTGTGTTGTTGCATCAGTAGCTAGGAATAAGTATTTTTTCATAAGTTTTTGCACTACATTTAGAGTATAAGTAGCTCGCAGATTTGAGTGAAATTACTTGGTGTTTGTTGCATGAAATCTTAGGAAAGTTCAAAAGAAAAGAATTATGTCTTGTTGAAAAGTTGTTGGTTTTTGCATTTTCGTAAAAGTTTTTGTTTCCAAGCATTTCTTGTTTATTTTTGCTTTGAGTCTTTACACACCTTCAGTTTCACCTTCATACCTTGTGACTTAAAAAGCCCATTAAAAGAAACGCTAATTAAAAACGATTAGACTTTTTGTTTGTAGGGTACATCCACTAGCTCAGGACTAGG
>JZKD02S1650957.1:52292-71560 GCA_000966675.3 Picea glauca
AAGATGTTTTTAAGGAAGCTACTTGGAGAGTATAAATAAGAGGCAAGGCTCTCTCATTTTAATCACACTTGAGAATATTGAATATATATAGGTGTTTGAGGTAACCAAGGATATCGAAGCTGAATTTTTGAGTTAAGGTGAAGAAAAGAAGGCCAAAATGCAAGGAAGGATAAATTTTTTTGATGGTGCTTTCTAAGGTATGTTATTTACGGGTCATCTCACCATTTTCGCTATAAAGTTTTTTATATAATGATTCAGATTGTGAAATTGATATGGCATTGAGAAAAAATGCCCAAGTATCTGTGGTAAAAAATTCATATTGTGGGTCATTGTATTTTTTGAGTTACACTCCGTGGAAAATACGGTTTGTGGCTAGTCCCGAAACTAGTCAAAAACAGGTGTTTAGGGTAAAAAAGTCATAACTTCTTCATAACAAATCCAAATTATATAAAAACAAATGTGAAGGTTAGGATATAGTATGTAGTATTTTGTGTAACAGTTTCATATCAATTCAAAAAATATTTCATGTGGGGCGCGCTCTACAAGGTCTCTCTCTAGAATAAGACAGAATTCGACAAGGTATGTCGTTTTTGCTATAACTCCTTTTCTGAGAGGTTCCAAGTAGTGACACCTAGAGGAAATGTGTAAAAAAAACTGAAAAACATTGTATATCATATTCAGATCTTTATACATTACAGGTTCAAATTTATGATTACTTCAAGTTAGGGTTGTTGACTAATCCAAAATGTTTGATGAAAATGCTAGTCTCTTGTTGTTAATGTTAAGGAAAGTTTGTAGGAGTGTGATCATATACACCGATTCTATTATAGAGCTACAAATCATATTTGTATGATGAAATTGATGAGGGATTTTGGTTGAGGTACATGTTGAGTACATGGTTGAGACAAGTAGCTGATGAGTTGGCACATACATGAGGTGTTTGGTTGATGATGTTGGTACATATTGATGAGTCATAGTTGATGATTAGTTGACACATGATTGGTACTTACCTGGTACATGGTTGGATGCACTTGTTTATGGTATAAGTTGATTACAGGTTGTTTGGTATAGGTTGGTGCATGGTTGATGCACTTGTTTATGGTACAGGTTGATTACAGGTTGAGGTACAGGTTGATGCATGGTTGATGGATGGTTCAAATTTATTGGTACAGGTTTACAACGGTATATATCACAGTGATAGTGTGACAGTCGTTCCATCATTCTACTTATACTTTAGGGTGGCAGGACAAGGCAAGGACAAGTGGTTGTAGCCACCTTCCAGTTGTAGCCGGAGAATATAGGGGGTTGTAGCCTTCTTCTGGTTGTAGCCAAAGAATTGGGGTGTTGGAGCTTCCCTCAGATTGTATCCTGAGAAACTAGGCGGTTGGAGCCTCCTTCCAGTTGCAGATGGAAAACAAAGGAAGTTGGTGCTTCCAATGAATGTAATTCTTCAAGACATATAAGAAATAACATTCTATGGTTTTCTCCCGATTTGGGTTTCCACGTAAAACACTAGTGCACTGTGTATGTGTGTGATTTTTTTATTTCTTATTGCTCATTATTGGATAATAATGCTACATTGATATAACATTTGAAGAAAGTATTATAATTACGCTATTACTGATTCACCCCCCCTCTCAGTAATCCAACAAAATGCTCTTGGAGATACAAATCAAGCCTCCCAAAGGCTGGGATAGAGGATGAACGCTCAACTAAAAAATTAGGGTTTAATCCTAACCCTTAAGCAACTGGTACAACCCTGTTGACTGCTAGTACAGCCTGCTGAAGACAAAGACCCCCAAGGTTTTGGCCCTCCTGAGATAAATACCTACAAATGCTATCAACTCCTCCCCAAAGATAGATCAAGACAATGAAAGCCTAGTCCTGAAGTATGGAGCTCAAACACTGAATCTCCCTCCTCAAACTACAGAAACCCTAGGATGGTACAACCCTCCTGAAATCCTGAAAATGGACAATAGTGTGACCTAGATGAATATTGGCTTTGAATTCTCTGAAATTCTCTCAGATGATAGATCAGGTCACCACAAGCACTTGAGAGAAGTCCTAAGATCATATCTAGTCTATATCCTTCTAGATATGAATAATATTGAATCACCAAATCGTCCCCTTCCTCCTAAAATTGTTCCAACCTGCAAATAGATGATAGGGACATGATGCCTCCTCCAAGAAGCCCTCAAATTGATGAGTAAGGGATTGCAAGAAAAACCCTAATGTTGGAATTCTCCAAGGCTCCTTCTCCTAGCTTGATCGAACTCTTCTTCAACATATGGTGCTCCCCTACAAGAAAACCCTAGCTGGTACGACCCTGCTGATCCAATTGGTATGGCCCTGCTAGTCCTCCTGAATAGATGATAGTTGTAGAAAGGTGTGGGTGGAGTATTTCATCCCTGAGACCAAGCTTGGAGCTAGGTGAGTGGAATATTTCACCACTGAGCTACTCACTAGGGTTTGCAATATCAAAACCATCAAAATTGTATGCTCAAGAGMATCAASAARCAAAATATCAAAATCCAGAATGAATGAGAGGTGCACCCTAGCCTTCTCTTTATACTTTTTATTCTATTTACYTRTTGAGTTAAGTTAACTCCTAGGGTTAACCCTAACTCAACCTCCAACACTTCTATTTCTTCATTGAATTATCTTTTAACTCTTTTTACCTTTTTAKTAAGTCAACTTAAGAATATAACCTTAGTTTGGTTGAATTTTCCCCTCAGTGTGAGACTATGGCCTAGTGGGGATGCCTAGGCCACTAARTCTTCTCAAACCTCTTCATCAAGAGGTGGGGGACATTACATATGTCAACCTTCTAAAATTTYGAATTGAGAATTTCGTGAGGGCCTTCTAGGATTATTTCATGTATAGGAAAACTCAGATTTGTCTAATTGTTGCAATTTAAACTGCTTTCTAGGATTTATTGTAATGGTCTCTACTTATTTTTTTAATCTCTAAATTATTTTGTGACCAACATTGCCAACGCTGGAACTGATGTCTGTTGGGTATTCTCTAGAATTTGCATTTCAATTTGTTGATGTATTTAAAAATCATTTTTGTTGATACAATAATTTTGTGGTTTTAATTCATTTGATTCAATCCATTTTTATTTCTCAGGTCTTTGTTTTTAGCCTTGGTCATCTTGAACAATCTCCTCTTATTCCTTGAATCTCTTGCATTATCAGTTGCAACCCATATCATTTTTGAAATCCTATTTTGCTTCCTGTAATTTTTATTTCGATTTTATCATAAATTAGTTCCATATCAAGGGTCGGAACAGGGGTCGGATCTAGGAACATAATGAGTGTCGGATTAGCTTCTGTAGCAATTTAATGACTATATTGAGGCTATTTCCATTCTTCATTTCATTGGGTTGAATTGGTGATTGTGTAGTTTTATTTCTTAACGCGTGTTCTTTATTTTCAATTGGAATTTGAGAAAAGAAAAACCATGTGCAGTTCTAAATATAATTATTGATTTCAATAGAAAATGATAGGACGATTCACTTATTAAATGCAATTATGTGACTTAATTTTGGGTGGATTCCCTTTGTTTCTTATAAATCCGAATCCAAGTTGAATTCCATGCTTTAATTTTCCTGGGATTTGGAATTTTGTAAGTCTATGTGACTCCTACCCCATCCTTTAAATAACCCAAAAATTTACCGTTTGAGTGTCCAATTCCTCTTTCGATGTCTTAAATTTTATAAATTGAGTTTGGGTTCTATTGGTTCACTGTAGAAGCTTTTGAATTTTTTTATTTTGCGATTGTTGTCAAGGATTTTAGCTATGTAGTTATGGATTTCCTTGATGTCCTTTAGAAACAATCTCATAATTTAATTGATCGATTATTATCTCTTGTTTATTTTTATTTTCTGAATTTTAAATTCGAAGTATTATAGTTCGTGGAATGAATTTGGGGTTGCATCAATAACTTGTCCTTCTTGAGTTCTTCTGTGTTTATTTACTATCCTTTCCTTAAGTCTCAACCATCCCAAATCGATTCGCTATGTGTAAAATATAAATTCGAGTTTTTCATAAATTTAGCTTCGTTTAATTGTCTAGATTAAGTGTCAGATAGAGGTCCGAATAAAATGTCGGATAGAGGTCCGGATAAAGTGTCAGATGGAGGTCTGGATTAAGTTTCGTATAGAGCTCTGGATTAAGTGTCAGATGGAGGGTCGAATTTAGTGCTGGATGGAGGGCCGGATTGAAGTATGGAATGAATTTCATATTTTTTTACACACCGGATCAAGGGCGGGGATAAATTCCAAAAATTCTTTTGTTTCCTTATTTGGAGATGTAATTTAGCATATAAATATCTATTAATGGTTAAACATAATATTGGTCTTCCCTAAACTCCATTAATGAATTTTCAAGAAAGTAATTGCATTCTTATATGGTTGAAATAAGATTTGATCTTCCTTAATACCTTGAATGGAATAGTAAGTCGAATTCAAGTTCTGACATTGTTGTTTGGTTTTTCTTTAGTTCTTTTAATTGAATTTATAAGTCAACATTGATCCCTCTATTTTGTTTTTTAAATAAAGCTGTATCTTCCTTAATTATCCTTATATATGGATATGCAAGACAACTTATGATTTATCTTAACTAATTCTTAATTATGGGTTGAAATTCTTATAGTTTATTGCAATGGAATGCAAGGTAGTCTTGGAATTTTTCCATAGTGCTTGATATGACTGATCCTCTTAGTCCTTAAAAATGGACATGCAAGAAGTCAACTTCTTATTAATTGTTGTATGTTTGATTTTTATTTATAAATGGATGCATGATGTAAAGTAGAATTAAAATTAAATGTATTTCTTAAGAAGGTTGATGTTCTTGCAACTTCTTATAAATGAATATGAAATTTTAGCCTTTAAATTCCTTATATATTTTTAGAATATTTCCTTAATGTGAAGATGCATAGTTGACCCACATGAGAGTAATATTGTACTTATTCTCTTTTGGTCTTTTCATTCCTTATGTAATTCCCTTTTTACTCATTTGCACTAGAATATTGCTTGAAGATTGTTTAAGTAAAAGTAGATTATTCCATTGCAACATGGAGAATTGATTATTAAGTGTGGTTGATAAATACAATCGATTGAGGTTTATTTGGATTAATGGGATATAGTTACTTCCTTCTTCCTCAAAATAGTCGCCATACCTGAGACCTTAAATGGTCAAAATTAATCGGATGAATCCTAGACTTGAGTGTTTCTTATGTGTCTTGGAGGTCCTAACTATGCATGATAGGTTGGGCGGGTAATTTCATTATCTTATCATTTGAGATATGGCTAATAGAATAAGAATGATGATGTGTTCTATTGAATGTGATTAAATTGATTGAATAGTTATTAATTTATGTCGAGACACATGTTACTTGTACTAACGATTGTTTCAAAGAAAATATTTACCTATTTTTACATCACAAATTGTTGTTGTATCAGAGGGGATGTTACATGTTGGAAGAATGCAAAGGATGGAAATTTCAAAGGCCAAAGTACCGAAGAACCTGGTTCCAGCATTGCTCACGTCATAAGGTAAAGAATCTAATAAGGAGTGTAAAGGGACTAGAAGTAAATAATCCCTCAAACATTTGAATACAGTCCCATGTAGAAGAATAAGGGCAGAAAGAGAAAAGCACTAACACAAGAGTGATTGAAAGAGAGAAGCCTATGGTTTTGAGTCAACTGTCACAAAGGGAAGTGTATTGAGGGAATCCCCTATCGCAAAATTTGAATCTGGAAATCAACGATCCTGATTAAATCACATACAAGGATAAGTGCATGGATCTAGCCATTGGTCGAATGCATAGGAGAAAAGGTTTAGTGCCTTTAGATTTGGTTCTTGAGAACTATTACACCCATATAGGTGTTGTGTATGTGTTATATTCTATGCACGAGTAGTATTGTTTGAGCGTATGCACCAGGTAGCGCCCCCCGAAAAAAAAATTATGCCTCGAGAAATGTGTCACCTACCTCGGGAAACATGTTATGTATTTAGGTGGTTTTTCGGCACATGGTTTTTTCTGATGATTTTCTTTTTCCGGTTAAGGAATTAGGGATTCGGACTAATCCATGTCATTGGGTTATGTTTTTGGATGCCGCTGGATCCTATATGTATATTTTATTGTAAACAATGTATCACACATGAATGAATATAAAATATGTTGGTTTTCCTGGTATGGGTTTCCAGGGGGAAACTTTCTGTGTAATGTTTGTATTTTCCATTATATCTTTTCTGTTCTTTTTCTGAATATATGTTTTCAGTAGATATTTTACAAGGTTAGAATCTACAATATACTATTAGAGATTTATTTCAGGTATAGAATTAATCCCTAATGAACTATAGAGGTCCTTGGACACCTCATTATGGATTTGATGTGTAGTGAGTCAATTTATAGGTTGCCATAATTGTGGGTTAGCCTGGAAACTAGTGCCAATTAACAATATGATTCTTAATTAAAAGCGATTGAAAGAAGAACCAATTTCACCCAATAAACTTAAAGGATAATAGTAAAAGAATAAATTTGCTATTAAGATAACATAGTTGTTAATAAATGAAAGGGTTCAATGGTTCATTATTAAAAGGAACAATGGTTCAATGTCATACCTTTTGGAATACTATATAAAAAGAAAGGTATGGTGAAAGAAAGGTGTCTCTCTCTATGGTCAACATAAAAAGATAAAAATAAAGTACACAGTCCAAGGACGAAAAACGAAGATACTTATGAAGTGAGGGTAGAAGGGAGGAGAAAGGAAGGAGTAGTATCCTTTTCTAATTAAAGTATAAAAAAATGGAGTTGGTTCCCTAAAATAGGGAGTTGGTGCTTTCTAGGGTTGGTTCCCTAAAAAAAGGGAGTTGTTGCTTCCTAGGGTTAGTGCCCTAAAATAAGGGAGTTGGTGCTTCCTAGGGTTGGTTCCCTAAAGAAGGAGATTTATTTCTCCAAGAGTTGGTGCTCTAAAGAGGATTGGTGTCCTTTACAATCACAAATTATTCTTTATAAAATTTGTAATCCTTGTTAATTATATTTATATAATTGATTTTAAATACAAGTCCATTGTTAATCTATTGTGGTGATTAGTAAAATAAAAAAGTAATTAAAAATTGTTTAAAATGATAATATTGATTCACCCCCCCCCCCCTAGTATTTCCAACAATTGGTATGAAACAAGGTGCCTTTAACACAGTCTAATAACTGGAAGGTAGATTATGCATAATCCAATAGATCAACAAGAGCAAATGTCTTCCAACAAAGGACCTATGCTCAAAGGGGATGATTATGCATTCTGGAGTGTGAGAATGAGAAGTTATCTCATGGCCCTTGGATATGATGTCTATAAATCTATTGAAAGTGGCTATACTATACCATATACCCCACCTAATGATATTGTTACAAAGAAGTTATGCAATGACAACTCAAGAGAAGCCAATGCCATTCTAGGAAGATTAAAAAATCCTATATTTGTCAAGGTTATGCATTGTAGGACATCTAAGGAGATCTAGGACAAACTGAAAGTCATATATGAAAGAGAAAACAAGGTCAAGGAATCTAAACTAAAAACCTACAGAGCTCAGTTTGAAAACTAGAAAACAAAGGAAGAAGAGAACATTGCAGAATACCTTTAGAGAATAGATGAGGTATTTAAATCAATCAAAGTAGTAGGAAAAGAACTCATAGACAAACCCATTGTTAAAAATATATTAATATCATTATGTATGAGATATGCTTCCAATATTCCTACAATTGAAGACAGACTAGACCTTGACGGACTTATAGTAGATGAGCTCCATGGAATCCTTACAACATATGGGATGATGATAGGGCAAGAAAAACCAAGAAAAAGAGAAAGATATTTCAAAGCATCTAAAGAAAAAAATAATTAGGAGTAGATGTCTAATGAAGATCAGTCAAACATATCATATGTTGAATAGGACATCTTTATAAATAAACTCCAGAAAGGTTTTGTAAAATATAAAGGAAAGGTACCCTTCAAATGTTTCAACTGTGGAAAATTTAGACACTTTACTAACAAATGTCCCTATTCCAAGATGGAGGATAGCGATGATGAAGAAACACCCAACCATAAATACCATTAAAGGGATAAATACCAATACAAGAAGAAATTTTATAAGAAAAATAAAAACCTCTACTCCAAAGAAGACATCATTTCTTTAGACATGAGTGAAGATGATGGAGATCTTTTATTTATGGGAATGAAAAACAATGATGCTCATAATAATGAAGAAAATTTTGAAGATAAACGAGAAGTAAACATTGAAGAATAACTTATTAGTGCACTTGAATAACTAAAAGGAAATACAAAAGGAAGAATAAGTCATTAAGAGAACAACTATCAGAATATGAAGAAGAAGAAAAGTCAAGAGAAAGAGAAGTGTCAAATACCATAAAAGAAACAGGGAAAGTCATCAATAATTTGAAGACTCAAATCTAGGAAGCCAAAAGAATTGAAGAATTCATTTTAAAACAACTCAATGATAGAGAACCAGACTGTGAAAAGATAGAGGATGAAATTGATCTTCTAAAAGGAGAACTTGAGAAGGAAAGGAAGCAATCAATATTTACAGACAACTCAAAAATATTGGATGAAATTATTAATAATCAAAGGTCACCAAATGACAAGAGAGGATTGGGATATAATCAAGATTCAACCTATATGATACAAAGGATAAAAAAAAGGCCAATCAATTATGTAGATGTTCTTAAAAGATACTTAAGAAGAGAGGATACCAAGGAAAATATGAATCCATCGAAGATTGTTCCACATAAGCATAAACCAACACCCCCTACTAAATAAAAAGATGACAAGAGGAATACAATCACCAAAAGGAATCTCCCTAATATATATCTATTTATTGGATATTGTTACTCTTGCAATAACTTTGGACATAAGGAAATATACTACAAGGTTTATGGACAATACAATCAAATAAATGTCCAAAGATATAAGAACAATAAGTACAATGTAGAGAAGAGAAACTACAACTCATTTTTTCCTTTGCAAAACTTTAATATTGAATGCCAAAAATGAAACAATTATGGTCATAAGGACAGTGAATGTAGATTTCCAAAGTATTCCATGATGGAAAGTATCTCCAACATTAAGGAAAATTATAAAAAGATATGGAGAAGAAAAACTAAATTACAAAGGAAGAAAAATGATGAAGATATTGCACCTGAAATTGATAAAATTGACTATAGGAGAATGATGGGTGAAGTGTCTAATAAGGTATATGAAAATCATAGTTATGGATATAAAGTGGATTAAGCTCAAGAAAAGAAAACTCCTAAATAAAAATGTGACACAATTGTAGAACTTCATAATGTCCTACAAAAAAATAATTCATTACCCAACAAATGGAAAATGCAAAAAGAAAATTCTCATGAAAAGGATAAAGAAGCTTTTGTTGCAAAAAACATTGATGATTATGATGAACTTTAAATATGATATCAACCAGAAGAATTGAGCGATGATGATCCTGGAGATTTTCAAACAATATTTTGATGATCCCCTAAAGCTCCTCCTCGACAAAAAGGAAGGAGGAGTTAGGAAATACTTAAGACTGTTATTGTTGATACCCCTATGAGTATTGAAGAAAATAAAATGAAGAGACTCTTGGGTTACAAATGAGTAAATAGATAACTAGCATCATTGAAAGTAGTCTGGATAGAAAATATTATGGATTAAGACTCAAGGAATACTAAAACATGTCTCAAGTATTTGAGGTAGCAGTACAATAGTAGATGAAAATGTAATCTTTCTTCTAAGGGACAAAAGTTAAAATTCATTTATGCAGAGTCAAAGGACTGTGGGGGAGTCACATAGGTTTAAGTGAAAATGAATGTTTTGCAAAACAAGTTATTAGATTAGTTTATGAGAATGAGATACATGTCCTTATTCTTTAAATTGCACAAGATTCATCATAAAGGGAGCACATAGATAGGGGGAGCATCGCCTCGGGGGGAGTGTCACCCTAGGGAGAGCAAGGAAACATCCCATTTTTTCATTGCTTTCAAATGGGGAGAATGATCAGTGAAATCCAGTTAAGATTGAAAAAGGGGTTTTAATTTGTTTCCATCAATGCAAAAGGGTGAGAATGTTGGACATGGTGTTATGGTGTTGGTGTTGATGTAAAATAAGGCCAATATGATCAATATTGGACATGTTATTATCGTGCTAGCATTGATGTCAGGAATATCAATATGGTATTGTCATTATATTTCTTTGAGATCCTAAATCTTAGGAGATATAACGTAGTAGGTGTTGACGCTTAAAAGAGCAATGTTGGGTACCATGCTCGCAAATGATTGTCAAGCTTGATTATTTAAACTATATTAATAATACACAAGTAGGTGGAACCCCTTGTTTGAATAATGACACTATGGCAAAGAAGCGACACTTATATTTTGTTTACCTATGTGATGATTGCATCAAAAATTATATAGGTCATTCACTTCGAATCATAGATAAAACGCTTATGATAAGAATTTATGGGAAAGATGGTTAAAATAGTGGAAAAAGTGGTCTTGATTATCTCTTGCAAAATATTATATGCTTCTTTAATGGGTGAATGAATAATACTCCAGTTTGAATTTGATTTTATATGGATTATGAGTGAGCACCCCAACCCTTGTTACAATTGTGGTGTGCATTGTTTGATTGCATTGTTAGTGGCATTCCTAAGCAAATAGTCATATGCTAATTAGAATGGGGAAACGATTGGCACATTTTAGAATTTGATTGTATGCAAACTTTGGATTATTGGGTTTGTATTGTTAATTGGAAATGGTAGTGGAACGTGAGTTGGATAGAACATTTGGATCATACTAGATATCAATGAAGGCCAAGGGAGACGCGATGTGAAGTAAATTCATGTCACTCTTACTCTCCTTGAGCCCTCCACCCTAGCCATTTTTATTGCCCTCTGTTAGTTTTTTTTTTCTTTGAGTTGTTCGGTCGTGGAAGAGGTATACATCCTGGTCATTTCTCTTTGCGCCATCTTATATAGGTATGGGGTTTCTCTTACTTCTCCATCCATGAAATTCATTCTTCCCTTTAATAAAAATGTTGGCTCTGGTTGCTCATAGTCTTTGTAATTGTCAAGTTGTCATGATGTTTTTTGGGGACTTTGTATTTATGGTTGGATCCTTGGTTTCCTGTGGTGGTTTTTGTGAGACTATTGACATTAAAAAAATGGTCACGGTGTCTTTGTTGTTTGTAACTATTCACAAATATTTGTTGAGTAAAAGATTATGGTTGGGCCTACCTTGTCTATGGTTATTTATTATGGGTTTGGCCTCCCTGTTGAAATGGGTCATCTCTGCCTTACCTCAGGGTTTTTTGAATACTCCACCTATAAATTAACATTGCCAGTCTCTATGGTTAATATACCTACACCATAACCTTGACCCTGTGACTATTGAGATGAAGCACCTATGGAGTGAAATTTCCGCGCTATGAAACTACCAATCCCTTTGTTTAATTGTCACGTTTTCTCTACCACTTACAACCATTGATATATATTGAACCCTACGCATTACAGTGAAGGCGCTACTTACTCCAGTTTGAATTTGATGAGAGAATTGTTCTTTCCTGATTACTTGGGCATGAGTTTACCTGGTCTCTTTCTTGGAAATTGTGGAAAGAGTCTTGTAATCACCTATTCACTAGAAGTTACAATGTGTTGAAGCTTATGTTTCCAATAGAAAATGTTACTTATCTTGGTTAAATCATCATGTTTTATTGTTTGTGAAAGAACCTTTGTTTGAAATGTCTGATGCTCGAATTTAATAATACTACCCATAATGAAATTAAAATGGGTTGCAGTTAATGATTGTTTGATTTAATGATGGCTATGAGTTTTGTTTTCCTAGCATTGTGCATGAACCTGTGGGATTTAAAGGACCTTTTTTGGGGTTGATGTTATGAATCGTGGCTCGTCCACTCTAAGATTTAAAGGAAATTTGTTGTGGTTGATGTTATGAATCAAGTAATGATTTTTCTCATGATAGTACCTTATACAAGGAAGCCTAATATCAAACACGGCCTAAAATATCAAACTAGTATTTCCTTAACTTTATTCAATACCATTCTACAAATCGCTAGCACCTAGGCTGAGCTTGAGCGCTCTTGGGAAGTGGTTGAACAAGACATAAGTATTCATGAACATTGGGAAGATAGGCAAAGGAAACCTAGAAATAAGCAATAACCTCCCCTTTCCTAAATCCTTGGTCTTCTTTTTCATGTCCTCAAATCCTCTCATCTCTAGAAGAAGAAGAGGATTTTCCCCTGAAGTCATTCCTACCATTGAAACAGGAAGGAGGAAAGCCATTTTGTAAACCCAAGAAAGTACTCTAAGGAGAACAATGTTTGATTCGGCTAGTTCACCCTTCTCACCCTCACCCCTCATTTCCAAAATGGCATCTGCAGGTGGTTGTGGTGGTATTGGAGGTGCCTCATAATCTCAACCTTCGGCCTCATCATTGATTGGTATTATATATAGTCACCAAGTTCCTTTCCAATCTACTACCAACTCTGCTAAGATCATAAAGAAGTACGGGCTTTTTCAGTTCGAGGAAGATGCTACTACAAACCTGTGGCACATATCCTCTCCCTTGAACCTAACACCTGCTACTCATCTGTTACCAAAATTTAAAGACCATCTACCTAGGTTTTTAGGAAATAGTATAATCAGTACAAAAAAACACTTGGTAGCATTCTCTAATGCCTGTCATAATATCATAGCTAATGATAATGATACTTTCATGCACTTATTTTTCAACTCTCTTAAAGGGAAAGTATCGGCATATTTTTTTGATCTCCCTCCCAAGATTCTTTCCACTTGGGAAGAGTTATTTTATAGGTTCAAGTCCACTTATGAGCATGATAAGAACCCAACTGAATAATTACAGGATTATAATAACATTTCATACAAGGAGGATGAGACTATTAAGTCTTTCAACGTTCACTTCACCAAGTTGTATAATCAAATCCCTGAACTTATTCGCCACCAAAACCAATATTCTTTCATGCATTACTATAATGCTCTAAATTTCCCTTATTGGCATAGGCTTGAAGAAAAATCTATTGAAAATCTTGGTTCTTCTCGTCATACTTGTCTAGAATATGAAGAACATCTAGAAAGAACAGGACTCCCCAAGGGGGACTCGGTTAAACAAACGAACATGTTTTCCCTCATACAACTTGTGCAAGATATGAACAATCGGATAATATCATATGAATGAAATGGAAATTTCCCTTCACTCACCCCTGGGGAATATTCTTCCTCCTCAGTGCATTTTAGGAATAAAATTGAGAATATGTTTTAGCCAAAGGCCATTATGTTCCGCATTTGGTGTAAATTCTATGTAGAAAACCATGAGGAAAATACTTGCGAAGTTAAGAAGAGTTCCAAAGATAAAATCTTTGGTAAAAATTATGAAGCCACTATTGTCGTTCTAGATTGGGCAGAACCTAGATATGTTATGATCATAAACACTAGGAATGAATCTTATGCTTCTAAAGGAAAATATGACCCCCCTCATACTTCTTCTATCCAAGCTCATATTCACAGGCTACTATTGTACAATCTACCAAAACTACCGACAGTCAAGGAGTTTCTTCCCCTCTTCCCTATTCCAAATACAACATCCTCAACCAATTGGATAATATCAAAAGCATCTCAATAACTTTATGGAAGGTAAACCTTCCACTATAGCCAATATTTTTTAAGAGACAAAAGAAGAGGATTCCACTGTAAATAAAATAGGTGTAATAATTTTAGACACCATGTAAAAAACCTCCATTTTGTATTTCTGTAAAAATTATGGATAAAATATCCCATTGTTCCCTAATTGATGATGGTTCGAGTCCAAGTGTAATGTCAAAAATCATTATGAAAGAGCTAGGATTATCATGTACTAGTGAAAATTATAGAAGCATGCTCTCCTATAAGAGTCTACAACAGTGAACTATAGGTGAAATCAAAGGCATGACTTTAGTTCTATGTGCACATCCTAAAATAAGGACAAACCTCAACATGTAGGTAATCGACATGCCAGTAAGTAACTATTCTATTATCTTAGGAAGAGAATGGAAATCCTTGTAAGGTGGATATATTTCACTTGACAGGATACACTTATCCATTCCTCATAATGGAAAGAATATTGTAGTCCTAAGGGAATGAATAATCTCACCATACATAGAGAGAATTCCACATCCTAATGTAAACTATGTTGAGGAAGACTTAGGAGTGTACTTCATCTTTGCAGATGAGGGTGAAACTACCCTAGAAAAAATTGATCTCAAAGATGGTATGTGGCACATGCACTTCGATGGCTCATGCTCCAACGAAGTTAATGGAGTTGTCATTATCTTATACTCACCTGTAGGTAAAATTCACAACTTTTATTATAGGTTACAATTTTCTTGCACAAACAACGTCACCAAGTTTGAATCATTATTGAAAATGCTTATAACTTGTTGTGAACCTTGTACATAAAATATACTCTCCTAAGAATAAGTTGATGAAACGCTACACCCAAGTTGTTTGGACGCTGATCTGAATGGATTTAAGCACGGGGAAGGACCTTATTGTGTTCACCAAGTTGATTTGGAGAGTGGTGAAGGTGGTGAACTTGTATGTTTTTAGTTTTATATTTCTCATGCATTTTATTAATGCTTTGTGAGGAAAGGGTCTCATGTATTTTTATGCTTTATGAGATTCTCATGCATATTAATTATTCTTTATGAGATTTTGGAAAACTGATATATTATTCACTTTTTGATGTAAAATGATTAATACTTGTGAGGGAAATTAGACTCATATATTTATCATTAAATTATCATTTTGGAAATTGGTTTTTATGTGAGAAACCGCCTCACACCAATTTGCCATTTTTCTCAATTATAGGTTGAGAGAATAAAGGACATCGGTGAAGAGTCTTTGGGTGGTTTTGAGACTTTTCCCATTATGTACTTGAATATAGTTTGAGATCCTGCATTCATGGATCTTATCTTTCCTCTTTTGTAATTAGATCATATTATTGTGGATCTAGGAGTGAGTGAGGCAAACTATATAAGACATTATGTGAGCCCTATGCAAGGGAGGAGAGTAATGGAGAGTTAATTAGTGGAGTTATAAATCCATAGTGCTACTACTCATAAAATTTGAGAGACATATTCATCTAAGGTATTATCCTTCTTGATGTATGGAGAGTTATGAGTGTGAGCAGTCTTATTGAATCATCATTGAAGGAGAAGGAATCTCTTATGTAATCACTTAGGAGAAGTTCCCAACATATTTTGAAGAAGGAATGAAAGTGATATGCATTCCAATTGAAGTGGTTTCAGAGACGTAGCCCAGGAGGGTTGAAATTTGTTACCAACATTGGTTGTCTCTCTCTCTTGTATTTTCATGTTCTTTATTCAATTTTGATTTCATGTATGTTGTGTATTCTTGTTTTAAAAGCATGGTTAATCATGGATTTATATACCCTTTAAAACTAATGAAAATAACTCATCAGAAAAATATTCTCAATCGAAAACTTGCGTAAAGTAATCGCTCATTTTCAGATAATGTGGTATCAAAACTAGGATGACTTATTTGCAGGATGGGAAAAGAAGCGAAGAAAGCAGAAAGACTTCAAGAATTAGAAGAGATAAATCACAACATTCAAGATGAAAATGAAGAGTTGAGGAGACTTTTGGAGGTTGCATAAGAAGAGAAGCAAGAGGTTCAAGAGAGGTCTCATCTTCAAGGAGAAGTACTCAACTGAATTATTGAAGAATTGTAACTTGAATTACAAACCAAGGATGATCTCTTGTCTAAGTTGCATCATGGTGAACGAGTAGAGTACAAAGAGCCTTCTATCTTGGATGAAAAAAATCAAACCAAGGTATATGATGTTTCTTCATGTTCAATGTTTTCTCAGTATGAAACTAACATGGGCATGAATCTCCTCACGAATATGGGATACAAAGGAGGTGGCCTTGGCATTCATCACCAATGAATCACTCAACCATTAGAGGTGGTACAAATACCACGATTTGCAGGTTTGGAATACGATCAAGAGTATATTGGAGAGTGCTCAAATTTCGTTGAAGCAAGAGCCACTTCAGAACCCATTTCTACATCATCAGGTTCCAAGAGAGGAGACAAAGCATCTAGTCCCAGTCCTCGTCAGATATACATCAAGGACAACTCAAAAAGGTATGAAATTCATTCAAATAATTCTCTTGAATGTAAGAAAAATGATTTATATATTATATCTCCTAACCATAATGTATCCAAGAATCTATCAAAGAAGGTTCAGGTAAATAAGACGATCATGGTCACTGGAAGTGAGATAACACAAAAATAACCCCTTTCATGTCCTCGTGACAAGGAGATTATGTTAAAGGAGAAGCAAAGGAACTATTGCACTCATTGCGAGTTGAGTCACCATTGGATTGGGAAATTTTGGAAAGTTCATCCTCAGCTTCATCCAAAACATGGCAAGAAAGTCGTACAAGATCCTACAAAGAAGGAGGATGTAGATGAAGGAGTTAGTCCAGTGGAAATAATCCCAAAATAAATCCTTCAAAAAGATCAACATCTATTTGAATGGATTAGTAAGAAATGGATCACATATTTACAAAATTGAGTGGGGTTATCAAAGAACAGTCTCAACTCTAGCATGTCCATGTTCAGTGATCTTGCAAATCATTATTGTTTCCTGTAAAGTGTGGTTGCGGTCTCTGAGTAGATTAATCCAGATCTAGGAGTTGCAGTTTATTCAACGGGGCATTGCCAATGGGATTCCAGATGTGGATTCTACGTCTTATTACACTAACAAGTCTGGAATTGAGGCATTTGATATTAAGTTTGATTCCCATGATCCTCTTGTTTCACTGCCCGAGGGCATCATGACCCATGTGAGTTCATTCAAATACACTAATCCAAAGCCCCGTATTTTGGGGGTTCATGCTTCCAACATTGGTCAACATGATGGCCTCTAGTATACTCAAGAAATATTGGGCATAGAGGATTTTGTGGGAAATCGGGGGTTATGTTTCCATTTATCCTCCCACTGTGCATAAGTACAATTAGACATAATCATATCCATTCTCGGATGAGAAGGATTTGGACGTCAATGTGTGATCCGAATTTAGGAGTAGAAAAAACTGATTAACAAACTGAATACAATAAACATGAAGATATGAGGAATAACACAAATATTGAGTGAACAATATCTTGTATTAAATAATGAAATATGTTGAAATTGTAAAACTGCAAAATTGAAACACTTGCGTGAATGGTGGTAGTTATATTTAAGAAGAGATGTGGCTTCTACGCGCATCCGTATGAGTAGAATGGATTACAATGAGGCTCCATAGGCCTTTTTGATATTACTCATGAATGCTAAAACCCTAAACATCCAAAAACCTAACCCTAAAAGTTGAAATGACAAAAGTCATGTGGGTCTTATCGGTAAGTTGGTGTAATTTGGTACCTAAACTTCCAAGGGTCGTAACTTTTCTATACGACCTTTATTTTAAGCATGTGATAGACCGTTGGAAAGGTATTTCAGAGAGCTACAGTTTCCTCCATCAAATTCTGACTCCATCTATAGTTTGACTGTGGTGAGCCAAAAAAACAACATTTAGGGCCCCAAAACGGCCCCTAAAGTACAACAATATGTGATGACAAGAAAACATACAAAATAAGCTAGTTGGAATAGGCGAGAGGCGACCCGTATCCACCTAGAGGATGTGTGGGGCTTCAGACAGCCCCATAAGTGTAGAACTCACAATTACAAAGTAGTACAAAAGAACATGTTGAACAAAAAAACAGACAGAAGGAGCCAGTTGGAATTGGTGGGTGGCCACCAATATCCACCTGGATCAATCCTCCCCCCTTAGTAAGCAATTGTCTCCATTGCATTGAGTTCCTCCATCAGGTGAGGAAACTTTTGTTGGATTTGGGCTCGGGTGAGCCACTTGCCTTGGTGTAGGAGTTTCTCTACCTTGACAACCTGATAAATCTAGATTCATTGATGGAAAGTGCCCTTGACCTATGTGTCCACTATCTGATCAATGGATCCTTGTTCCATGCAGTCAGGGTTGAGCTCTATTCGTGTCAAATGTTCTGCGATCTCGAGGGTTTCCAATAATGGGGGAAAATATGGTCAAAGGAGGTCCACATTGAATATTGGATGCATACCAAGGAAGGGTGGAGTGTTGAGCTCAAAATCATTTCTACCCATGACTTTGGTGATAGTGTAAGTCCCATAACAAAGTGGGCAATGCTTTCGATGGGGACGGTTGAGACGCTCCTTCTGCAAATGTAACCAGACTTTGTCACCAACCTGAAACTGGTGTGGTACCCTGTGTTTATCATGGTGTTTCTTATACTTAGCATTAGATTTATACAAAATATCTTGGACCTATTGGCAGATGTGTTGAATCCACTCAATGAATCTGCTGGCTTTGTTGATTGCAGACTGATCAGGGGAAGAGTTTGTTTGTTTGGTAGCAAGAGGAAGTGCAACATCAATGGGTCCCAAGGGTTGGAATCCCAGACCCGACTAAAATGGGCTATGGCTGATGGAACTATGGAGAGCCTTGTTGTAACTATGTTGTAAATATGGTTGACTCTAGTCCCATGTATGTGGATTCTTAGAATTGTACATGCGTAGGATGTGCACAATCATGTGATTGAAAACCTCTGTTTGGCCATCATTTTTGGGGTGGAAAGAAGTGGATTTTGTGAGCTTGGTGTCCAACATAGACCAGAGACTTGACCAAAAGGTGTTGAGGAACCTGTTATCTAGGTAAGAAATAATGGTCTATGGTATCCCAAAGTGGACCCATACTCGTTCGAAGAAGATCTTAGAAGTATCTTCCACTGTGACATTCTTCTTACATGATGTGAGGATGGCCATCTTTGAAAACCAATCAATGACCACAAACACACAATCATTTCCTTGCTTGGTGGATGAAAAGCCATACATGTAATCCGTTGATATGTATTCCCAAGGATTCTCGGTAATAGGAAGAGGGGTGTATAAGCCTTGATTCTTGATGGTTGGCTTGGCAATGGCACATGCAGTGCAAGATCTAATATACTTGTTGACGTCCTGTCAAATTTTTGGCCAATAAAAATGTTTATGAAGAATGACCACAGTTTTCTCCACACTAAAATGTCTTTCCACCCAACTGTAGTGAGCTTCCCAAATCATATTTGCAC
>JZKD02S1650957.1:101378-148609 GCA_000966675.3 Picea glauca
TTGCATGGATAATTTGGATTTTAATTTTACAACCATGTCATGGAGTAATCCATGTTATGGAATAATGTGACATATGTGCTATCGACATCATTAAAATATCGATAGTTATGTAATATTAAATTATTGACAAAGTGGATATGATGTAAAAGGATCTAAAGAATTATTAGAAGCATATATTATGAGTTATTATTATTTTTATTAAAAAAATAAAAAATTATTTATTTACTTTTATTAAATTTAAATTTATGAAGTATTTTAAGTTTTTTTTGTTTTTCATGTAATTAAAATGTAGTTAAAACGGTTAGAAAAGTATGTATTTTATTTTTTAATTTTAAGGTTAAGGTTAATCCAGACACCTAATTGGTGTACGAGACCCTCTTGTTTGTTTGTGTGACAACAAACTCTTTCGTTGAAGTATTTGACACAGAGGTATACATACTCTACCCCCTTTGGATTTGAACTTCTAACCTTCTAGGAGGAAACACATGTTCTTAACCATCTATAACAATGTATTATAAAAAAGATATAAGGATATGCATCCTAATAATATAGAAAAACATAGAGACCCTCACAAATACAACTTTACAAGCCATAAACTAGTGTTGGAAATACTGAGAAGGGGGGGAGGTGTGTGTGAATCGGTAATACCTTTTTAAACAATTAGTAATTACTTTGTTATTTTATTAATCACCACAATAGATCAGCAATGGACTTGTATTTAAAATCAATTATATAAAAAAGGATTACAAAGTTTATAAAGAATAATCTGTGATTGTGAAGGACAACAATCATCTTTACAACACCAACTCTTGGAGGCACAAATCCTATTCTTCAAGGCACCAACCCTAGAAAACACCAATTCCCTTGTTTTAGGACACTAACTCCCTGTTTTAGGGCACCAACCCTAGGAAGAACTAACTCCCTTGTTTGATACTTTAATTAGCAAAGGATACTAATCCTTCCTTGCTCCTCCCTTCCACCCTCACTTCATAAGTATCTTCATTTTTCTTTCTTGAAATCATTACGTAGACCACAAAGACACCTTTCTTTCACCATACCTTTATGTTTATATAGTATTCCAAAAGGTATGACATTGAACCATTGTGTCTCTTAATAATGAACCATTGCACCCTTTTATTTATTAACAACTATGTTATTTTAATAACAAATTTCTTATTTTACTATTATCCTTTAAGATTATTGGGTGAACTTGGTTCTTCTTTCAATCTCTTTTAATTAAGAATCATATTCTTAAAGGACATTGGTTTCCAGGACAACCCACAGTTATGTCAACCTATAATTTGAATCACTGCACATCAAATCCATAATGAGGTCTCTAAGGACCTCTATAGTGCATTCGTGCATAACTCTATCCCTGATACATATATCAAACAACCTATATGGGTGTAACAGTGCTCAAGCACCAAATCTAAAGACGTTGAACCTTTTCTCCTCTATGTGCGATCAATGGCTAGATCCATGGGCTTATCCATGTATGTGATTTAATTAGGATCATTGATATCCATATTCAAATTCTGCAAATAGGCGCTTCCTTCAATACACTTCCCTTTGTGATCGTGGACTCAAAACCACATGCTTATCTATTTCAAACATTGTTATGTTAGCGTTTTTCTCATTCCGCTCTTATTCTTCTACATGGGACCGTATTCAAATGTCAGAGAGATTATTTACTTCTAGGCCCTTTGCGCTCCTTATTAGCTTCTTTACCTTATCATGTGACCAGTGTTGGAACTAGGTTCTCTGGTACTTCGGCCTTCGGGATTTCTAGCCTTTGCAGTCTTCCAACTCTCCCGGAGTAAATTTCACCAAAGTGCTTATACTCTATTCACTAGTAGATCGGACGATCGATATTTAATATTCCACTGAATGGAAGATCCTGGCTTATCTAGAGGATTCAACAAAATCGATGATCACAAATTAATCAGGAGTTGAGATCTACATTCCATGCTCTTTCAAAATAGTTGAGATCTACATTCCACGCTCTTTCAAAATAGTTGAGATTTAACACTTTGCCACTATGTGCTTTTAATCCTAGAGAGACACATCATCAATTTTAATTGACAATCCAGATTAATAGCGCAACAACTCCTTAGAATAAACTATTCTGTAACTTGTGGTGCATGATTTCTCCTCCGTCATGGATTTGTATCCTCAATGGATGGTTAGATATTCACTTCATTGTATCTCTAGAAGAATTTGAACATTTTCATACCTTGGAGATTGACGACTACGATTTAATCAACTATTGGATGAAAAGCTATTGTTATTTCGGGGCTTCGACGCTCTAGGACCCTAGGATATTACAACTCTTAAGTTTTTTTGAAATCCCCCAAATGTTTACCGGTCGAAGTGCTCATAAAGTGATGATGACCGCTTACCATCGGTTAACACCTCTGCTTACACTATCCCTCCACTATACTCAATTAGATGGTCAAGAAATATTCCAAAAGATATTAGATCAACGACCAATGTTAATACACGACTTCGACCTTCTTACTTTGGGCATTTTTCTAGTAGGAGAAGATGGAAATCCGTGGAGGTTGTAATCCTGGAGTGACATGGCATGGAAACTTCATGTAGGTTGACATAGACCCATAGTATGTATGCCACGTGTCACCATGATTCGTGAATTTCACAGACCTTATGTTCCAATTGGACCTTCACACTTGTCACCATTTGGTTGGGCCACGTGTCATCTATTGCTGACATGGTCCTACGAATGTGGACCTATTGATGTGTCACATGTGTTCCTCCTCGATCTAACGATTGTAGATTCATCTGAAGTTTCTTATTTATATAACGATTTTCGTTGCTTCAAGAATATGACACTTTTAAAACTTCAATCTAATAATCTTGAATTGCTGAAGTGTCGAAGCACAAAATTCCTTCCCACCACTATATCTAATGGTTGAGAACTCACCCGAGGCTACTTCCTGATCAACAATTGGCGTGATTTTCTGATTTCATGAGTTCGTGCCTCTGCCTTGTCTCTAATGTTTGCGGAAGTGGCTAAGTTGTGGAGTCCTATTGGTCTTGATATATGGTTAAGGATTGTCTATCCCGATCTGACAATTGGGATTTAATTTCTCCCAACCTCTAGCTCCACCTCGATCTGATGATCCTGGATTGTCCTAAAAAATTCATCAACAAACATGATTCCTCCTCGACCCCTTTGGATTTCCACTTGGATTCCAAATGAAACAAGATCATTTATCTACGCCTTTGGTCAGCAATCGACATTTTTCATATATCCCGACTGTAATAGAGTTTCCTCACAGTTCTGAAGGTGTTATCTGGCTTATTTGTTGGGAATTCGATCCCAATAACACTTCCTTAAGGTGCTCCTTTTCCTGAGCCTTCCTTCAAAATTTATAAAGGTATTAACGTTGCACGCTCTGATCTTGTGCAAACTAATATTCTACCTCTCATGAGCTTTAGGTTTATACTGGATTCCTATGCACCTCACATTATGTCTTCGACGCAACCTACTATTAAAGAAAAGGTATGAGAAACCATACTCAATCATTTTCTAATATTATGTGGCTAACACAAGATAATTACGAATGTTACCCTGGGTTTATAGCCTCAAAACATTCATCCAATCCAATAGTATTAATTACAGAGGATCGAGGCTGTTTTTTAAAAGTTTGTATTTGAAACAACATAAATAAACTGAAATTTAAACTAGCTATATTCCTACAGGTTTTACAATTAAAATAGACATAGAGATAGAAATGAAAATGAAGAACCAAGTCAATAAACAAAAATAGGAGATTGGACAATAATCAATTTTATTCAATTTCGAGATACAAAAAAATGTATTCCTTCTTTACAAACCCCTGTGAGGGTAGGGACCAAAGTTAGATTTAGAGATATCCAATGGGAAACATACAAAAAGACTCTGACATCAAAATGAAACTAAAATCTAATGATATGAATCAACTTGCCACAACATGATGTCACTTGAATCTGCAAAATATTCTTTGTCAGATATGAAAATTAATTCATAAACAAACAAGAGTACACAAACAAGTTGTTGAAAGATATAATTTAGCCTTGAATCTCATTTCCTTCAATACGATTCTATTGTCATCAAGAAGATTAGGCTTTCAAATACTTTAGAAGTGAAAGAAAACTGAAACTCTCTCAAACATTAGAGAGCAAACCGTGGTACTATGGTTCTCCTTCTATTTTTTTTTTCCATTGTCTCTTCATTCAATTGAGATTTTATTATTTTCCTAATCAGTTGAAGTAATTCAACTACTTTTGTTAGTGAAGTCAAATTAAATTAACAAATTAGTTTAGGATAAATAAAGAATAATAATATATAATTAAGGGTCTTAATTAATAATAACTAAAATAGGTGGGACCCCTTGTGACTCCCATCATTTCTTCCTTTTAATCATCAATTATAAAACACAACCAATAATCTCTTAGACCATATGACACTCTTGTAATTCCTGTGGACTTTTAAACTAAGTATTTGAATATCAACAATAATTTAAATTATATCCCAAAAGAATATATACATCCACATTATCCATAGAATATCCAAAGTACTTGCTGTCCAAAAATAATACTTGCTATCCAAGACATGTTGAAACCCATTAAAACTGTAATTATCACTAAAAATCATAAAAAATAACACTTAAAAACCATATTTGTTTCTTTGAGATGCATATTTTCTTTTTTGGCAGCTGTGTCCCATGGACTTTTCTGAAACATTCCTTGGTTGATTAGACCCCTTGGGTTGTATGGCACTAATTACATGGAAAAAATTGTCTTTTAGGTGGAGGCGAGAAGAGACAGATTTAGAGGAGTCACTAGATGGGATAGAGAGGGAGGTCGTTGCTTTTCCTTTATCAAGTACAAGTTGTGGGATGACGGTCTTCAATATTTTGCCGATGTGGGAGGATTGCACTAGTGAGACAACATGGGTGGCTTATGCATTTGGATTGACTAGAGGTAGTGGCGTCGACAATGGTAGTGAGATGGTGGGCCAACCATGGAAATGAGAAGCAAGATGGTTGACAATTTCATGCCAACCATCATTGGCAGGGGGATCAGAGTGCATAGATACATGCGAGGGTACAGGGATTCCAGGAAAATTTAGAGACTGCTGGAAAGAGAGTCTCTATGGTCGAGGGTGCAATATCCCATGGCCAATCCAATTAAAAAACCCATCTTGGAAAATTGGTTTCAATTCCTTCAAGTCAGTGTTGAAATGGATAGAGAATCTAGGCATCTTATGGCCTCGATTCTAATTTCCCCTGCCTCTGTTATTTTGACCATTGCTTCCTCTACTGAAAAAGATCATTCTGTAGAAATGATTTGTCAGTAATGAAGCTATTTAATAAACCATACATGAAAATCTGCTTACATGAATCAAAAGTTGGCTCTAAAATTACCACGAGATACATGCAAATCCATCCATAACATATCATTTATTAATTGCTTCTTGAACATGGAATGATAAGGTTCATGAGAAATATGTAGGTCTTGCAATTAGTGAAAAATAATATCATGGACGGGATCAAAATAAGAATATTGTTCAAAAAATAATAAACAAATTAACTGTGTATTAAAAAAAAATCCAGAATATCAGTCCTCAACCCTTGTCATATCAATTTCCCTTTATTTCACACATAATCATCTTTTAAAATTTATATTACAGAATAGGGATGAAATAAGTGAAATCGGGATTGTGGAGGGAGTGTAATTAGAGAAAAATGGTAGAATGATAGGGAAACTTTACGGATATTGTTCAAGTGAAAAATCAAAACATGTTATCTCTTATGCAATCAAAATATATCTCTATCCAAAATTTCGAGGTTTAAACAATATTTTGTTTCCAAAACAATAACCCAAATTGATGATTTCTTTAATAATTTTTCTCATTGGCATACTAACTATATCACAAAGTAAACTATTTGACATTCCCATAATTACTTAACCAAAATAACCATGATAACACTATTGTCATTATATAACATAATTGACGAGAAACATCATAATTGCTATAGGAATACAACAATAATCTAAGAGTGGACGAGCCATGATTCCTAACATCAACCCTAACAAAGGTCCTTTAAATCCCACAGGGTCATGCACAATGCTCCCATAAAAAAACTCATAGCCATCACTAAATCGAATCATTGTTCACTGCAACACTTTTTAATTTTATTCTGGTCAGTATTATTCAATTCGAACATCAATCATTTCAAACACAGGTTCTTTCGCAAACAATAAAACATGAAATTTTAACCAAGATAAGTAACATTTTCTATCAGAAACACAAGCTTCAACAGATTGTAACTTTTTGAATAGGTGAGTACAAGACTCTTTCCAAAATTGCCAAGGAAGAGACCTATTAAACCTATGTCCAAGTAACCGTGCAAGAACACTTCTCTCATCAAACTCAAACTGGAGTAAGAAACGCCTTCACTATAATGTGTAGGGTTCGATATATATCAACGACAGTAAGTGGTAGAGACAACAGGGAAATTAAATAGAGGGTTTGGAAGTTACATAGCACGAAAATTTCACTCCACAAGTCATTCACCTCAATAGTCATAGGGTCGAGGTTATGGCGTGGGTATATTAACCATAGAGACCAACAATGTTAATTTATATGTGGAGTATTCACAAAACCCAAAGGTAAGAAAAAGATGACTCATTTCAACAGGGAGGCCAATCCCACAATAAATAACCATAGGAAAGGTAGGCCCAATAAAAAATGTTTACTCAAAAAATATTTGTGAATAGTTACACACATAGAATACACCGCAACCATTTTTTAATGCCAGTAGTCTCAAAACAACCACCATAGGAAACCAAAGATGCAACCATAAATATATAGTCCCAAAAAAACATCATGACAGTTTGAGTATTACACAGACCATGAGCAACGAGAGCCAACATTTTGATTTAAGGGCAGAGTGAATTTCATGGATGGAGTAGTAATAGAAGCCTCATACCTGTAGACGATGGCGCAAGAATAAATGACCAGGAGGTATACCTCTTCCGCGACTGAGCAAGGCGGAGCATCAACAACTAACAGAGGACAATGAAAATGGTTAGGGTGGTGCGCTCGAGGAGAGTAAATTTGACATGCATTTACTACATGTCACTTCTCCCTTGGCCTTCATTCATAGCTAGTACGAGCCAAATGTGTTATACAACTCATGTTCCATTACCATTTCCAATTAACAATAAAAACCCAATGATCCAAAGTTTGCATATGATCAAATTCTAAAATGTACCAACCCTTGCTCCATTCCAATTAACATATGATTAGTTGCCTAGGGATGACATTAACATTGCAATCAAACAATGAAAACCACAATTGTAACAAGGGTTGGGGTGGTCACCCTTTAAAATCAAATTCAAATTGGAGTATTATTCCTTCACCCATTAAAGGAACATAGCACATTTTGCAAGAGATAATCAAGAGCACCTTTTCCATTGTTTTAACCATCTTGCCCAAAAATTCTTATCATAAGCATTTTATCTATGATTCGAAGCGAATGAGCTATAGAATTTATGATGCAATCAACACATAGGTAAAAAAAATATAAGTGTCACTTCTCCACCATAGTGCCATTAGTCAAATAAGGGGTCTCCCCTACATGTGTATTATTAATATAATTTAAATAATAAATATTGTCAATCATTTGCGAGAATGGTACCCAACATTGCACTTTTAAGTGTCAACAAACTGGAGAATCCATAGGGAAATATGTTCCCAACATATTAAAAACTCAGAATCTCTAGTTTCGTAGGTCGGTGAATTATAGATCAAGGAAACAATGACTAGAATGACTATGCAGAAGGGGGAAGTGAGGCAGATTTAGGGAAATAATGAGATAGAATTTGGGGAATAACTCATGAAAAGTGGTACGTATGAGGGGGTTCGACTTTATATGCATAACGTTCGGTCAGTCTCAATCACAGTAATTATTCAATTTTCAAGGAGAAACTTTCCGTTGTGCTCTCTTGGATCTTAGGATGGAGGGAAGAAATGGATAGCATAAACTATGGAAGAAGGCCAAGTCATCTATCTAACAATAGTATTGAAAGACAAGTGTTCTCAACATTGTACAGAAGGAGGACATCATGACAACAGTGAAAACTTTATTGTTTTTAATCAAAAATACTTGCAGAGTGGTATTGTTATGGAAAAGTTGATCCATAATCTTATTCCTGAAAAACATCAAAACCTGAAAAGCAACAAAATGAAATAACAAAAAAAATAAAAGCATGGATTGAAAAGCTAATAAAACAAAGCACATAAATAGGAAAACCAAAAAGATATGTACATCAATGATTCTCATATGACGTTAAGCCTTCAAGATGGATCTACATCGTTATTTAGGTGGGAACCATTGGTGCTATAAGAAAATAAGAGCTCTTCCAAATCCTTTAAAAGATAAGATTTTGAAAGGGCCTAGCCAAATTTTCTGAAACTTAGAATGTCCCCCTCTATCGTCATGGGATGAGTCCCACAATAATACTTTCTCGTTCACCTTAAATTTGAAATCCTTGGCTTGTTTATTAAAATATTTTTTAACAGTTTGTTGTCTTCCTTTTATGTTCTCTAGGGAAAAAAATATTTTCTCTTCTAGGGCTGATAGTGTATTTATACTTTGTTGTACATTTGAAGAATTCAACTCTTCAACATGTAGCATTAGCCGTAGAGAGGAGAGTTCCATATCATTAGGTAGAATGGATTCTTGTCCATAACAAAGATGGAAGGGAGTGTAGCCTGTTCTTTCCTTGGAGGTAGTGCTTGTTGAGGAAAAGATATGAAAAAAAATCTTACTCAAGCATTTTTCAGACATTGCTTAGCTAAGGCAAGATAGAAGGGAATATCACCGTATGTTTATAGCCTCAAATTGTTTTTCCTAATCCACAAGTATTAGTTACAAGGGATTAGTATAATTTTTTATAAATAAAAGATTTATGTAAAATTCAATATTTTCTATAATTTTTTGAATATAACATATGCAAAAGTAAATGTGGAGACAAAAGAAAAAATATGAAGGCAATATTTAACACAGATGATAAAGAATAGAAATCGCTTATTTCATTCCAAGGAATCAAAAGAATAGTTCTCTTTACAAAAATCCATGAGGGAGTTTGGACCAAAGTCAAACTTAGATGTCCCCGATGAAAACCATACAAAAGGACTTCTGACAAAAAGTAAAAAAATGAACTTTAAAAGATGGATCAACTTGCCATAGATTGCTTCCTAATCGATTCTGCACAATATCCTTTATCATTCATGAAACTTAAGTCATAAACAAACAATTCTACATTGACTATCAAAGATAGATCAACACCTCTAAAAAACAAGTGTCGGAATGATGTAATTCAATCTTGAATCTTGTTCTCTATAATAGGACCCCGTTGTCATAAAAGATAATTAGGCTTTTGATGAATTAAAGAATGAATGAAAACTGAACTATCTCAATAAAACTCAAGAGAATACCTTATTATGCTTTATCCTTCTATTATCCGCTTGGTTTTCCTTCTCTTTTTCCCTTTAAGAAATCAAAATCAGTTGAAGTAGTTCAACTACTTATTTTAGTTAAGTTAACTAAAACTCAACTAACTTTTGGTTTAGGGGAATAATAATAAGGGTTTTTAATAAATAATAAGTAGTATGTGGGACCCCTTGTGACTCTGTTTAATTTCTTAAAAAAAATAAACACAACTAGTCAATCAATCAAACCTATCCCTCCTCGTGCCTCTCATCATCATTCTCAAAATTTGAAAATTAGCATCAATGATATTTTAAGCCATATCCAAAAAATATAATATCCAAAATGTCCAAAAATAGTATGTTGTCCAAAAACTTTAGCAATTAACTGTTCTCAAGAATCAATAAATAAATATAATCAAAAATCATATTTGCCACTTTGGGAGGCAATTTTCCCTTTGTTGCTTCTATCTCCCTTTGATTTCTATGAATTAGACTTAGGATGTGTGGAGCCTTTAGGATTTATCTCAATGATAACATGAGAGAAGTCATCTCTCAAGTGCATGTGGGATGAAACAAATTTGGCGGAATCACTTGGGGGAGAGGAGGGGGCAGCAACAAGTTTTCCTTTATCATGTGCATGGTGGGCTTCGATTTTGAGTCTATTGCTTTAATGGGAAGACTGTACAGGTGAGTGTGCAGGGGAAATTTGGACAATTGGGTTAACCAATGTAGGAGGAGAAGGTGGAGACAATTTGGGCCAGCCACGATGCTGGGAGACTATTGGGTGAACAATCACTTGTCATCCGTCATTTTCAGGGACTTTAGGTTGTAAAGATACATGAGGGGGAGTTGGGCTATCAGGGATGTGTTGGGATTGGAAGGGAGGCCTTTTTGGCCTAGGTTGTATTACACCTTGTCCAATCCAGTTGAACAATCCATCTTGGAGGATCTGGTTTAACTCTTGTGGATCAACATCAAAATGTATTGAAAACATTGGCCTTCTAGGGCCTTTGTTCCAATTTCATCTTCCCCTGTTATTTCGGCCATGTCTTCCTTTACTGAATAAGCTCATTCCTGTATGCAACGTTTAATAGAAATTAACTTCGTAAACAAACCATACATGACATCTCTTTAAATATGAACAAAGTTTGGCTCAACAACACATCAGACCCATGCAATCAAATCTATAAAAATCATTTAATACTTGTCAATGAGAAAAGGGTGAATAAGGGTTCTGGGATACCTAAGGGGGTTATATTGAGCAAAAAGTGATAAAATGAAAGGGAGTGGATCATGATTACTGCTCAACAAATCATTAAACTATCAACTATGTTGTAATAACAAAACATATCAACTGTATCACATCTCTGTGTAATCCTTTAGTTTCTATAATACCGATTTTCATTTTAATTATAATTTAATTTTAAGAATAGGGTATGCAAAGTGAATGTGGGAATGAGAGGGGATTCGTAATGTGTGAAAAAGTGAGAGAATGAAAGGGAAGTTAATAGATAATGGTCATAAAACAAATTAAGTAATCAATAATCCTAACTCTGTACTAAAATCAATCCAAAAAACACCAACACCACAGAAACATTTACTGTGTATCAAATTGTTTGTTGTAACATATAAATTTCCTAGAATTCCTCAATTCATAACAACCTGTGTAACCATAACTCATAACCAAAACAAACTTTCCATTCAACAGTCTTGTTTAAGAAAGCGTTGGTCTTTTATTTATTTTCTTTCCTTTTAAGAATTTAATGAAAATCCACATCAATATGCTCGACCTTTATCCCATAATGCATTACTATAATAATAAGCATCCATTGTCTACCAATTTACAATCAGGCCCAATTAAAATATACACAGGTCCTTTTTTCAAATACGACCAAACTTCCAAAATATACCCGATTACACACAATCATCACTATATCAATCAACAAGGAATTGCAACGAAACCACAATCAACATAAAACCTGAGCTTTATCATTGTTGATATAACCATTGATAATTTGTACCATGATCCAATAATATATACGAGGAGAACATAGCAAATGACAAACATGAACTATTTTCACAATTAGCCACAACCCTGATCAGGCCTAGAAAAACACACAGGTGTTTGCAATCACAATTAATACCACGTTGTAAAAACACAGTGAGGTAAATCATAATGAAAATAAGAAAGCCCTTGATTGTATATAATTTCTCATTCCCATTTGTAAATGTTCAACCAATTTAATCATAGAAAGACGAGATAGAGATTCGATGAAAAACCTCCATAACCATTCCACTAATAAACCAATATTAGACAACAAAGAAGATGCCTGAAGGGAGCAAAGACAATTGGATATTAAAATTGGGATCTATCGAAAACAAATGTAGGGAGACAATCAAAAGAGTGTTCATCTTTTAACAATAGCACAGAGAACTGGGGGTCTTCAAAGACTTATCAACCACAGGCAAAAATACCTTTCCAAGCAGACATAATAGTAATCCACAGAGTCCTATTATTACTCTCAGTCCGGGAAATGAAACCAATAGTTAGCCACCGAGGAAAGAAAAGATGAGTAGGGTAAAAACAAAACAATGCACATAATGCATTTATCACTTGTAAAGGAGAGGCAAAGTTATTAGAAAAGTGACACTTATTAAAAGAACTCATGGAGATATCACTTCTATGTCCAATACCCTAAGAGTCGAACAACTTGACAACAACACCAGTAAGGATGCATACCACTGAGGTATAACTTATATCACCCAACAACCATATAGTACATATTAATGTTATGGCCACCTGAAGACTGGATATTTGGATACTTCGGTGAAAGGACAATAATAATGAGCCCACAACCATGACTCTGGGTTTGAAGAAATAACACAACAATCAAAAGGAAATCCGAATGTGACTGGATAAGGGTTACAATCATGACTCTGATGGAACAACCGATGATAATAAACAGAACAAAACCCTCCACCATTAATATAGAGCGATATGTGCCACATTCAATTATTATCCACAGAGACTCATCATGATATTAAACCGACCGAGCAACTAGTCAATGCTCAAATTAAACAAAACCCAATTCTTTTTCTTGCAATCTGAAAGATTTTACAGTAATCTCAGAGAGAAATAAAACGCATTTACATAGTCAAAATTCTCAGGAAGACACAAATCCAAGCATTACTGAGCCATTATTTTTTCATATACAGAGAATATTTCATGGATGGGGAGAAAAAGAACCATACCTGTAACAAAACACTTAAAATGGCGAGTTGGCCAAGCCTTCTTCTTCCCAAGAATTTGAAATGCAGAACTTCTCAACCAACAGACCAAAAATGAAACAAGGAACAATTCTAGGGTGATGACCGATAGGGGGAGTATGGAATGACATGCAGTAAATGCACACAGCTTCCATCACCTGGCCTATTCAATTCAAAGTACAAGACAACCAAACATTCTCCAATCAATTAAACCATGTATTCAATGCCAAAACATTTGAAATCTGGGACAATATCCTTTGCATAGTGCGCCAACCAAACAGTTACACGTTAACCCTTTCTAAGTTCTATGCCATCATACATATTGCAATGCTATATGCACGCAAATGAAATCTAATGAAAATCACATAGACACTAACCAACCATAGTATAATAGTTAGGACTAACACTAACATCCTTTTATTTTCCCATTTGAATTTGCACATAACCTTTTATCATAGCTCAAACATATATCCTTTCCCTTTAGAATTTTTCATAGGTTTTTATTTCTTTTTTTTACTATGTTATTACTAATATATATATTGTATATATGTGGCTAGGTAATCGATCACAATAATTAGTGACATGGTTAAATCATAACAACTGTAAATATATTCCCATCATAACAAAAATATTATTTGAATTGCAAAATAATTCCATAAAATCCATCGTCCACCTGTTCCTATGTCAAAATGAAACCAAGACTGCATTGTCAACCATGTAGGAATTTGTAAGAAACATAAAAAAACAAGTAGAAAAATGTGTGATATGTTTATCCTTGGCCTCTAGTCTACAAGGGGGTCCCACCTACTAGTATTATATTATTAGCATAGTTAAATAATAGGGATTTGACAATACTTTGCAGGTGGAATTCATCATTATGATTTTAATTGTCAACAATGTGGTTTTCCCAAAGGGAATAAGTGAGGGTGTGCCATTGATGAGGTTTGTCTTCAATGAGCCTTTTTATGATCCTGACCAGATTTTTGTTGGTAGACTCAGCCTTCTGATTTCCTTGGGGGTAATAAGCGGATGAAGTGAAGTGTTTAACTCATAGCTTAGCTAAAAACTGAGTTAGTTTCATAGAAATGAAAGAAGGACTATGATCTGTGATAATTTA
The DNA here is from genome assembly GCA_000966675.3 of Picea glauca. Lineage (NCBI taxonomy): Eukaryota > Viridiplantae > Streptophyta > Pinopsida > Pinales > Pinaceae > Picea > Picea glauca. Next base: position 115,268 of record JZKD02S1650957.1, read on the forward strand.
TAAAGGAATGCCAAATCCAGAGAAAATATTAGTTTCCAGGAAATGTATTACTTGTTCGTCCTGTGAGTGCCTAAGAGGGACAACTTCAGTCCACTTAGTGAAATAATCAGTGGCTGTTAGAATAAAAGTATGCTCTACAGAATATGGAGGATTAATAGGTCCAATGAAATCCATGACCCATTTGGAAAAGGGAAAATCCATAAGAATCGATTGTAATGACATAGTAGAAAGACGTTCTTTCCCATCAAATTTTTGGCATTTGTCACAAGATCTTGTGAATTTATATGAGTCCTGGAAAATCAAAGGCAAATAATAACCATTCCTTATGATTTTAAAAGCAATGGCCTTAGCAAAAAAGTGGCCACCAACATGAATGATAGAATCTAAAGACCCATGCATTTCGCATAGTAATTTTTGTGCCTCCTCATTGTTTACACATTGAAGTAATATACCATCAATAGACCTTGTAAAAAAGAAGTCTCATAGAATAACACTTAGGAGGATTGAAGGTGGAGTCTTTTGCTCTTATGAGGATATTAATCGTCTAGACATTTCTAGTATTGCATGTAATACACCATATTTTTATATCATGGGTATTTAGCTATAGAAATGGTATGATTTTTTATATAGAATAGTGCTAAAAGAGGGTTATCCTAATCGTCAATCTATTCACTTTGTTCAGGATGTTGATCTAAGTGAAGGGCTAGGTATCCTCCCTTCATCATTTTTGAAGTCATGATCATTAAATATGTTAGCACTGAGAGTCACCCTCAAAATGCTAGAGCATAAGCCCAATACCCATTAAAATGTAAAAGATAAGTTTGGTTTTGATGAGGTGGATCAACAATATGGAAAAAGAAAGGGAGAGGGAAGTAAACTACAGATTAGTAGGATACACCAATGGGCAATGGAGTCATAAATGATGTAGCCGCACCCCTTGCCTTGGCAAAAGGCCTCTGTGCTGACCTCCCGGTCTTTAAGGATCGTTCAAAGTTCACCCCGAGCCAGAGTGGCTCCTTCGATTCTCCCCTGGAATATTTATTTAAATTTGTCCCACAGGTATTTTTTTCGGCACCTTACAACCTTTAGGTCTGATTCCTTCTCCGTTCAAAACAGAAAGTCACAATCGGGTTTCAGGGTTTTTACCCTGGAAATTCCCGATGCCTCGCTATGACAAGATGACGTCAGTTGGGTCCCACATGGAGCTCTCCTCCTTTCGGAAAATCAGACTTCGCAATTCCAATTTGCAAGTCCTCCTTGTCTCCAGGATTCATGAAATGTTGATGGCTTTCGATCTCGTCCACGTGTCCCAACTGATGGATGGCTCTGATCTGTTACGGGGTTTCCAACATGGATTTTCCTGATCTCTTGTCCACAGAACTTCCAATTTGCCAAGTCCTGAAACTCCAATGGAGTCTTCCCTTTCGGGACTTTTCTCGAGATCTTAGATCTTCACCATGTGTCTCCTCAAGATGGACGGGCCTGATTCAACCTCAGGATTTGGAGACTTTAGATGCCTCGATGACACGATTCCTTTGTCAACTTAGAACCCTGGTCACCGAAATGCCGACGGTAGCTTGATTATAGCCACCTGTCTCCTCAAGATGGACGACTCCGATTGATCCCGAGATTTTTACTATGAAAATTCCCGATCACTCGCCCTCATGACTCCCGATTTCAGGAATGCTGAAATTCCGATGGCCACGCCTCTTGTCGGAAATTTCCTCCTCCTATTCACGAAGCTTAAAATTCGTGCAAATCCTAGGCAATCCAACGGCCGATGGGTATCTATGTGAAGATCCTATGGTCCACAATCTCCTGAGCTTGAACTCCAGATGCAACCGTAACCTCCTCGCTTCTCTGGCAGATCTGACAGCTGGCGAGATTTCACTAATCCTCCCCCCCCCAGATTTATGACCGTCCGTCTCTTCCCTTTGATGATTTCTACGAAGGAAACCAAGAAATCTTCCCTAGACTTATCTTCTTGCACTACAAACTTCTGACGCCCCTCAATGTTTTCAAAAGGCTTTACTCCTGCTGAGCTTCTCACAACTTCAAGCCTCAAAGAGGATCCTTGCATGCACTCCTTGCGGCGATCTCCAAACACCTGAAGTGTTAAACACTCTTCGACCTTGTGCACACCTTGCACGTCTCCTGTGCCCCACTGCACTCTAAGGAAATGAGAACAAATGCTACCCCTCCTGAACTTTCAGAGACAACCCTCTGAACTCCTTGTCGATGCACTCCTTGTAGACAATTCAACTGCACTCCTTGCAGGAATCACAGAGAATATGTGAACACCATGAGTCTAAATCACAACTTTCTTTATATAAATTCAGAACTTCTATACATGGATTCTGCTACACAGCTCTCTACTTCTCTCCCTATCCTCTCTTTTCTGTTCATGCTTCAATTCCCATTACAATGCACAATGAGGGTGTCTATATCCCGTTTCCCTCTTCCCTTCTAAAACTGTCTAATCTAGATTTGAATTCTACCTACTTGCATTAACTCCTATAAATGCCTTATACCTACTAAGGATGAGAGCAATCACTCAAGGTCCGTTTACATTATGTAACTACGCTTCTTCTTAATGACTTCATTTAAGATTATGCATCAACTTCAAGGAAATTTCAAAATTTGTGCTGGCTTGTCCAGCTGTCTTTGGCTTCCACGCTGGCTCACTTGATGTTGGCGATGCTCCTACATCATACTTCCTCGCTTGAAAATTTTCATGGGCTCCTATCCATGAGCTCTCACACGGTCTGTCCATGCTTTTGAATCTCTGCTTCATTCTCCTAGATGGCATCTTCAACTGGATGGCCCTTCCACTTGACTAAATATTCAAAGTATTCTTTCCTTCTGGTCTTCTTGCCGATTCTTTTGTCTAGTATGCTTTCCATTTGTGGCTTCTCTGCAACTGGCATCTGCTTTTGCCGCTGAACCTATGACTGTTCATCACTTGTTCTTGCTTCCTCAGCTTTGTATGGGTACAAATCTGAGACATTAAATATCGGAGAAATTCCGATCCCATCGGGTAATTCAATCTCATAAGCATTGTCCCCAAATTTCTTCAAGACCCTACATGGTCCGATTTTCTTCATCTTCATTTTATTATATGTTCCTCTCGGGAACCTTTCTTTCCTTAAATGTGCCAGAATTAAATCACCAACTTCAAACTAAAGTTGTCTTCTATGTTGATCTTCTCTATGCTTATACATCTGGCTTGAACTCTGCAATCGCTCCTTCACCTTGCTGTGAAGTTCCTTCATCGCTTCTGCGAAATCTTCTGCACTAGCGCTCCTAGTCGCATTTTGTTCTGAATCCCTTAATTCAACAATTCCCCTCGGTTGTATGCCATAGACAATATGAAATAGACTTTTCCCTATGCTCCTGTTGACTGAGTCGTTATACGCAAACTCTTCCTATGGTAATATATTGTCCCACTGGCTGTGGTGTTCTGTCACCAGGCTTCTCAGCAAGTCTCCCAGACTTATGTTCACTACTTCTGTCTACCCATCTGTCTGAGGATGATAAGCCGAACTAAAAGACAAGTTAGTTCCTAGCTTCTTCCATAATGTCCTCCAGAAATGTCATATGAACCTAGTATCTCGATTCGAAACTATACTCCTTGGAAAACCATGAAGTCGAATGACTTCTCTGAAAAACAGATTTGCAATGTGAGTTGTGTCACTAGTTTTCTGATATGGAATGAAGTGTGCCATCTTGGAAAATCTATCCACCACCACAAAGATTGAATCATAACCTCTTTGTGTTCTTGGAAACCCCAACACAAAATCCATGTTGATTGCATTCCACGGCCTCTTTGGTATGGGAAATGGTTGATAAAACCCTACATTATGTTTTCTTCCCTTCGAATGCTGGCAAATTCTGCATCTATCCACGAACCTCTTGACATCTGATTGCATTCCCGGCCAAAAATATGACTCATTAAACTTTGCGAACGTCTTGTCGTGACCAAAATTTCTTGCCAATCCTCCACTGTGTTTCTCCTTCAACAGATTCTCCCTCATGGAGCATTTTGGAATACACAGTTGATTGCCCCTGAAAAGCAATCCTTCCTGGATCATGTATTCCATCCATTGGCCTCTATCCCTGAGAATTGGATTCTCATCTACTTCATACGCCTCCTTAAAATCTGTATCATCAGTGTACATGTCCCTGAGATCATCAAAACCCAGTGTTTTGAATCGCAACTCCTGCAACAGCAAACACTTCCTGCTCAAAGCATCAACAACTTTGTTAGTAGTTCCAGAAATATGTTTAATTACAAAAGTGAAATTCTGCATATACTCAACCCATTTGACATGTCTCTGATTCAACTTTTCCTGTTGAGTCACAAACTGTAGTGCATGATTGTCACTGTATAAGACAAATTCCTTAGGAATCAAGTAATGCCTCCATTTCTTCAATGCATGTATGATAGCATAGAATTCCTTACCATATGTGGAGTACTTCACTTTCACTTCATTCAGCTTCTTGTTGAATTATGCTATTGGTCTGTCTTCTTGACTCAAGACTGCCCCGATTGCAAATCCACTTGCATCACATTTCACTTGAAATGTCTTTTGGAAATCTGGCAACACCAGAATTGGTTGTTCCATAATCTTTCTCTTCAACAGATTAAAACTTTTCTCAGCCTCTTCTATCCANAACCAAACAGTTACACGTTAACCCTTTCTAAGTTCTATGCCATCATACATATTGCAATGCTATATGCACGCAAATGAAATCTAATGAAAATCACATAGACACTAACCAACCATAGTATAATAGTTAGGACTAACACTAACATCCTTTTATTTTCCCATTTGAATTTGCACATAACCTTTTATCATAGCTCAAACATATATCCTTTCCCTTTAGAATTTTTCATAGGTTTTTATTTCTTTTTTTTACTATGTTATTACTAATATATATATTGTATATATGTGGCTAGGTAATCGATCACAATAATTAGTGACATGGTTAAATCATAACAACTGTAAATATATTCCCATCATAACAAAAATATTATTTGAATTGCAAAATAATTCCATAAAATCCATCGTCCACCTGTTCCTATGTCAAAATGAAACCAAGACTGCATTGTCAACCATGTAGGAATTTGTAAGAAACATAAAAAAACAAGTAGAAAAATGTGTGATATGTTTATCCTTGGCCTCTAGTCTACAAGGGGGTCCCACCTACTAGTATTATATTATTAGCATAGTTAAATAATAGGGATTTGACAATACTTTGCAGGTGGAATTCATCATTATGATTTTAATTGTCAACAATGTGGTTTTCCCAAAGGGAATAAGTGAGGGTGTGCCATTGATGAGGTTTGTCTTCAATGAGCCTTTTTATGATCCTGACCAGATTTTTGTTGGTAGACTCAGCCTTCTGATTTCCTTGGGGGTAATAAGCGGATGAAGTGAAGTGTTTAACTCATAGCTTAGCTAAAAACTGAGTTAGTTTCATAGAAATGAAAGAAGGACTATGATCTGTGATAATTTATAAAGGAATGCCAAATCCAGAGAAAATATTAGTTTCCAGGAAATGTATTACTTGTTCGTCCTGTGAGTGCCTAAGAGGGACAACTTCAGTCCACTTAGTGAAATAATCAGTGGCTGTTAGAATAAAAGTATGCTCTACAGAATATGGAGGATTAATAGGTCCAATGAAATCCATGACCCATTTGGAAAAGGGAAAATCCATAAGAATCGATTGTAATGACATAGTAGAAAGACGTTCTTTCCCATCAAATTTTTGGCATTTGTCACAAGATCTTGTGAATTTATATGAGTCCTGGAAAATCAAAGGCAAATAATAACCATTCCTTATGATTTTAAAAGCAATGGCCTTAGCAAAAAAGTGGCCACCAACATGAATGATAGAATCTAAAGACCCATGCATTTCGCATAGTAATTTTTGTGCCTCCTCATTGTTTACACATTGAAGTAATATACCATCAATAGACCTTGTAAAAAAGAAGTCTCATAGAATAACACTTAGGAGGATTGAAGGTGGAGTCTTTTGCTCTTATGAGGATATTAATCGTCTAGACATTTCTAGTATTGCATGTAATACACCATATTTTTATATCATGGGTATTTAGCTATAGAAATGGTATGATTTTTTATATAGAATAGTGCTAAAAGAGGGTTATCCTAATCGTCAATCTATTCACTTTGTTCAGGATGTTGATCTAAGTGAAGGGCTAGGTATCCTCCCTTCATCCTTTTTGAAGTCATGATCATCAAATATGTTAGCACTGAGAGTCACCCTCAAAATGCTAGAGCATAAGCCCAATACCCATCAAAATGTAAAAGATAAGTTTGGTTTTGATGAGGTGGATCAACAATATGGAAAAATAAAGGGAGAGGGAAGTAAACTACAGATTAGTAGGATACACCAATGGGCAATGGAGTCATAAATGATGTAGCCGCACCCCTTGCCTTGGCAAAAGGCCTCTATGCTGACCTCCCGGTCTTTAAGGATCGTTCAAAGTTCACCCCGAGCCAGAGTGGCTCCTTCGATTCTCCCCTGGAATATTTATTTAAATTTGTCCCACAGGTCTTTTTTTCGGCACCTTACAGCCTTTAGGTCTGATTCCTTCTCCGTTCAAAACAGAAAGTCACAATCGGGTTTCGGGGTTTTCACCCTGGAATTCCCGATGCCTCGCTATGACAAGATGACATCAGTTGGGTCCCACATGGAGCTCTCCTCCTTTCGGAAAATCGAACTTCGCAATTCCAATTTGCAAGTCCTCCTTGTCTCTAGGATTCACGAAATTTTGATGGCTTTCGATCTCGTCCACGTGTCCCAACTGATGGACGGCTCTGATCTGTTACGGGGTTTCCAACATGGATTTTCCTGATCTCTTGTCCACAGAACATCCAATTTTCCGAGTCCTGAAACTCCAATGGAGTCTTCCCTTTCGGGACTTTTCCCGAGATCTTAGATCTTCACCATGTGTCCCCTCAAGATGGACGGGCCTGATTCAACCTCAGGATTTGGAGACTTTCGACGCCCCGATGACACGATTCCTTTGTCAACTTAGAACCCTGGTCACCGAAATGCCGACGGTAGCTCGATTATAGCCACCTGTCTCCTCAAGATGGACGGCTCCGATTGATCCCGGGATTTTTACTATGAAAATTCCCGATCACTCGTCCTCATGACTCCTGATTTCAGGAATGCTGAAATTTCGATGGCCACGCCTCTCATCGGAAATTTCCTCCTCCTATTCACGAAGCTTAAAATTCGTTCAAATCCTAGGCAATCCAACGGCTGATGGGTATCTATGTGAATATCCTACGGTCCACAATCTCCTGAGCTTGAACTCCAGATGCAACCGTAACCTCCTCGCTTCTCTGGTAGATCTGACAGCTGGCGGGATTTCACTAATCCTCCCCCCCCAGATTTATGACCGTCGGTCTCTTCCCTTTGATGATTTCTACGAAGGAAACCAAGAACTCTTCCCTATACTTATCTTCTTGCACTACAAACTTCCGACGCCCCTCAATGTTTTCAAAAGGCTTTACTCCTCCTGAGCTTCTCACAACTTCGAGCCTCAAAGAGGATCCTTGCATGCACTCCTTGTGGCGATCTCCAAACACCTGAAGTGTTAAACACTCTTCGACCTTGTGCACACCTTGCACGGCTCCTGTGCCCCACTGCACTCTAAGGAAATGAGAACAAACGCTACCCCTCCTGAACTTTCAGAGACAACCCTCTGAACTCCTTGTCGATGCACTCCTTGCAGACAATTCAACTGCACTCCTTGCAGGAATCACAGAGAATATGTGAACACCATGAGTCTAAATCACAACTTTCTTTATATAAATTCAGAACTTCTGTACATGGATTCTGCTACAAAGCTCTCTACTTCTCTCCCTATCCTCTCTTTTCTGTTCATGCTTCAATTCCCGTTACAATGCACAATGAGGGTGTCTATATCCCGTTTCCCTCTTCCCTTCTAAAACTGTCTAATCTAGATTTGAATTCTACCTACTTGCATTAACTCCTATAAATGCCTTACACCTACTAAGGATGAGAGCAATCACTCAAGGTCCGTTTACATTATGTAACTACACTTCTTCTTAATGACTTCATTTAAGATTACGCATCAACTTCAAGGAAATTTCAAAATTTGTGCTAGCTTGTCCAGCTGTCTTTGGCTTCCACGCTGGCTCACTTGATGTTGGCGATGCTCCTGCATCATACTTCCTCGCTTGAAAATTTTCATGGGCTCCTATCCATGAGCTCTCACACGGTCTGTCCATGCTTCTGAATCTCTGCTTCATTCTCCTAGCTGGCATCTTCAACTGGATGGCCCTTCCACTTGACTAAATATTCGAAGTATTCTTTCCTTCTGGTTTTCTTGCCGATTCTTTTGTCTAGTATGCTTTCCATTTGTGGCTTCTCTGCAACTGGAATCTTCTTTTGCCGCTGAACCTATGACTGTTCATCACTTGTTCCTGCTTCCTCAGCTTTGTATGGGTACAAATCGGAGACATTAAATATCGGATAAATTCTGATTCCATCGGGTAATTTAATCTCATAAGCATTGTCCCCAAATTTCTTCAAGACCCTACATGGTCCGATTTTCTTCATCTTCATTTTATTATATGTTCCTCTCGGGAACCTTTCTTTCCTTAAATGTGCCAGAATTAAATCACCAACTTCAAACTAAAGTTGTCTTCTATGTTGATCTTCTCTATGCTTATACATCTGGCTTGAACTCTGCAATCGCTCCTTCACCTTGCTGTGAAGTTCCTTCATCGCTTCTGCGAAATCTTCTGCACTAGCGCTCCTAGTCGCATTTTGTTCTGAATCCCTTAATTCAACAATTCCCCTCGGTTGTATGCCATAGACAATATGAAATAGACTTTTCCCTATGCTCCTGTTGACTGAGTCGTTATACGCAAACTCTTCCTATGGTAATATATTGTCCCACTGGCTGTGGTGTTCTGTCACCAGGCTTCTCAGCAAGTCTCCCAGACTTATGTTCACTACTTCTGTCTACCCATCTGTCTGAGGATGATAAGCCGAACTAAAAGACAAGTTAGTTCCTAGCTTCTTCCATAATGTCCTCCAGAAATGTCATATGAACCTAGTATCTCGATTCGAAACTATACTCCTTGGAAAACCATGAAGTCGAATGACTTCTCTGAAAAACAGATTTGCAATGTGAGTTGTGTCACTAGTTTTCTGATATGGAATGAAGTGTGCCATCTTGGAAAATCTATCCACCACCACAAAGATTGAATCATAACCTCTTTGTGTTCTTGGAAACCCCAACACAAAATCCATGTTGATTGCATTCCACGGCCTCTTTGGTATGGGAAATGGTTGATAAAACCCTACATTATGTTTTCTTCCCTTCGAATGCTGGCAAATTCTGCATCTATCCACGAACCTCTTGACATCTGATTGCATTCCCGGCCAAAAATATGACTCATTAAACTTTGCGAACGTCTTGTCGTGACCAAAATTTCTTGCCAATCCTCCACTGTGTTTCTCCTTCAACAGATTCTCCCTCATGGAGCATTTTGGAATACACAGTTGATTGCCCCTGAAAAGCAATCCTTCCTGGATCATGTATTCCATCCATTGGCCTCTATCCCTGAGAATTGGATTCTCATCTACTTCATACGCCTCCTTAAAATCTGTATCATCAGTGTACATGTCCCTGAGATCATCAAAACCCAGTGTTTTGAATCGCAACTCCTGCAACAGCAAACACTTCCTGCTCAAAGCATCAACAACTTTGTTAGTAGTTCCAGAAATATGTTTAATTACAAAAGTGAAATTCTGCATATACTCAACCCATTTGACATGTCTCTGATTCAACTTTTCCTGTTGAGTCACAAACTGTAGTGCATGATTGTCACTGTATAAGACAAATTCCTTAGGAATCAAGTAATGCCTCCATTTCTTCAATGCATGTATGATAGCATAGAATTCCTTACCATATGTGGAGTACTTCACTTTCACTTCATTCAGCTTCTTGTTGAATTATGCTATTGGTCTGTCTTCTTGACTCAAGACTGCCCCGATTGCAAATCCACTTGCATCACATTTCACTTGAAATGTCTTTTGGAAATCTGGCAACACCAGAATTGGTTGTTCCATAATCTTTCTCTTCAACAGATTAAAACTTTTCTCAGCCTCTTCTATCCACTGAAAAGACTTGTGTCTTTTCTTCACTGTATCCATCATTGTTGCACTAATTCCACTGAAATTCTTGATGAACTTCTGGTAGAAACTAGCCAATCCGTGAAAACTTCTTACCTCAAATATGTTCTTCGGTGATGGTCAATTCTTTATCACTTCCACCTTATCTGGATCCATCGTCAACTCATTTTCCAAAATAACAAACCCCAAATAAATGAGCTCTGTCTTCATGAATGAGGACTTCTTCATGTTTATCAATAGCTTCTCCTGTTGTAGTTTCTGCATCACTGTAGCCAAATGCTTCAGATGCTCTGCCACTATCTTACTGTAAACCAGTATGTCTTCCAAATACACAATGAAAAATTTTCTGATGAACTCCCTCAGGACATCATTAATCAATATCATGAAGGTACTCAACACATTTGTTAAGACAAACGGCATAACAAGCCATTCATACAACCCTTCGTTTTTTTTGAAGGTTGTTTTCCATTCATCACCTTCTCTCATGCAGATCTGGTGATAACCGCTTTTCAAATCAATCTTTGAAAAGTATTTTTCTCCGCTCAAGCAATCCATCAGATCATCCATCCTCGGCAATGGAAATTTGTACCTGATGGTTATCTTATTAATCTCCCTTGAGTCAATACACATCCTCTAGCCTCCGTCTTTCTTCGGAATGAATACTGTTGGAACAACACATGGACTCAAGCTCTCTCTGACTAAACCCTTGTCCAATAAGTCCTGGACTTGCCTCTTAACCTCTTCATTTTCTTGCGGAATCAATCTATAAGCGGCTCTGTTTGGAAAACTAGCTCCTGGCATGAGATCAATATGATGGCTCACACTCTTGATCGGTGGCAACGAATAAGGTAATTCCTTCACAACTATGCCAGCGAACTCTTCCAGCAGTTCCTGAACTTCCTTTGGTAAATCATCCACTCTCATGCTAGTCAGAACAATCCTAGGTTTTCTGACCACAATGAACTGTGGATCCTCCTTCTTCTTCACCTCTGTAAGAAATTCCTTCCCACTCATGAGAAGTATAGTGTTTCTTACTTCCGACTTCACCTCCTTATCCTTAATTGGAAGCAACATGTGTGTCCTCCCATTCTTCTCCAGGGTGTATGTGTTCATTCTCCCATCATGAACGACATTCCTGTCATATTGCCATGGTCTACTCAGCAATAGATGAAAAAAATCAATAAGAATGACATCACATAAGATCTTATCATTGTATCCTCCTATCTTGAACTCAACCAAGCATTGTTTAGTGGCAGTTACCTGGTGTCCTTTCTGTAGCCATGAAACTCTGTATGGGCTTGGATGATCAGTCGTCTCCAGCTCTAGCTTCTCTACCATCTCTGTAGATACGAGATTATCTGTGCTACCACTGTCTATGATGACCTTGCATACCCTATCCTTGGTTTTGCAAGTAGTCCTAAAAATCCTGGTCCTTTGGACTGAACTTTCCACCTCTTTCTGGGGTGTCAAAAGGACTTTTTGCATCATCAACGATCTTCCACCTTCAACGTCTTCTGCTTCAACATCCCTCCTCTATTCCTTCTCGATGTGAGTTTCTCCAATGTCCTTCTTTTTGTCTAGACACTCATAAGACTTGTGCCCATTCTTTCCACATGTGAAGCATGTGATTACTCCACCTCTTCCTCTACCTCTACCTCTAGTACGAGGAAAAGTAGTGTTATCAAGATAACCTCCTCTCTGCTCAGTATGTTGTACTCACTGTGAACTTCCACCTCTCTCTGTTCGAGTCTGAGGTTTTTTCCAGTCTTCCTTGGGCTTCTGGTTTTTATCTTGGACAATTGATTTTACCCTAGCTTGACTTCTGCCTCAGCTTCTTTGACCCTGTTTTATGCTCATTCTCTCTTCAGCCTTTAGAGCCATTTGATAAGCATCTTCCACCGTTCGAATGGTTACCATGCTCATCTCATCTTGAATTTCATACCTCAGGCCATTCATGTATCTGGCAACTTTCTCATCATCGCTCTCCCGATGACCTGCTCTGATGTTCAGTCTGTAGAATTCCTCAGTATATTCTTTCACTGTCATCAGCTTTTGTCTCAGGTTCTGCATCCTCCTGAACAGAGTAATCTGGTAATCCCTGGGGATGAATTTTGCCTTCATCTTTTCAATCATCCTGTCCCAGCTCTTGATTTTCTGCTTGCCCTTGCAACGTCTGTCATCTTGTAGTTCATCCCACCACAATGCTACATGTCCCTTTAATCTTGTGACAACATGCTTGACTTTCTTGTCTTCTTCGACATCTTCATAGTCAAAGTATGTGTCTAGAGCTCTAATCTAGTCTAGAAGCTCCTCTGCATCCAGATTTCCTTCATAAACTGGAATTTCCATCTTCGCTCTTGCACCCATCCTTGCAATAGCTCTGAAAAAACATTTGTTTGATGCATCTTCAACTGCAAATTCTTCTTCACGTTCAACCTCAACTTCATTGTCGGAATCACTAAGATCCCCAGCACTGACTGTGCATCTTTGCGCTGTCTCCACGTCTTCGAGTCTAGCTCATAGATCACACATCTGTCTCTCCATAACTGGATCTGTCATATTCCAACCTCTTCTTCTCGACATTTCCCTATCCTCTGGATTGGGTGATTGCACGTTCCTTCTCCTTGGCGGCATGGTGAATTCTCTTCTTCTCTGCTACAGAAAGCAAAGAACCTTTCTGAGCTCTGATACCAGGTGACGCAACCACACCCCTTGCCTCGTCAAAAGCCTCTATGCTGACCTCCCAGTCTTTAAGGATCATTCAAAGTTCACCCTGAGCCGGAGTGGCTCCTTCGATTCTCCCTTGGAATCTTTATTTAAATTTGTCCCATAGGTCTATTTTTCGGCACCTTATAGCCTTTAGGTCTGATTCCTTCTCCGTTCACAACAGAAAGTCACAATCAGGTTTTGAGGTTTTCACCCTCGAAATTCCCGATGCCTCGTTATGACGAGATGATGTCAGCTGGGTCCCACACGGAGCTCTCCTCCTTTCGGAAAATCGGACTTCGCGATTCCAATTTGCAAGTCCTCCTTATCTCCAGGATTCACGAAATGTCAATGGCTTCCGATCTCGTCCACGTGTCCCAACTGATGGATGGCTCCAATCGGTTACGGGGTTTCCAACATGGATTTTGCTGATCTCTTGCCCATAGAACTTCCGATTTGTCGAGTCCCGAAACTCCGATGGAGTGTTCCCTTTGGGGACTTTTCCTGAGATCTTAGATCTTCGCCATGTGTGCCCTCAAGATGGACGACCCTAATTCAACCTCAGGATTTCGAGACTTTCAACGCCCTCATGACACAATTCCTTTGTCAACTTAGAACCTCGGTCGCCGAAATGCCGATGATCGCTCGATTATTGCCACCCGTTTTGTCAAGATGGACGGATCCGATTGATCCTGGGATTTTCACTATGAAAATTCTTGATCACTCATCCTCGTGACTCCCAATTTCATGAATGTCGAAATTTCGATGGCTACGCCTCTCGTCGGAACTTTCCTCCTCCCGTTCACGAAGCTTAAACTCTGTGCAACTCTTGGTCAATCCAACGGCTGACGGGTATCTATGTGAAGATCCTACGGTCCAAAATCTCCTGATCTTGAACTCCAGATGCAACCATAACCTCCCCGCTTCTCTAGAAGATATGATGGCTGGTGGGATTTCACTAATCCTCCCCCCCCAGATTTTTGACCATCGGTCTCATCCCTTTGATGATTTCTACGAAGGAAACCAAGGACTCTTCCCTGGACTTATCTGCTTGCACTATAAACTTCCAATGCCCCTCAATGTTTTCAAAAGGCTTTACTCCTCCTGATCTTCTCACAACTTCGAGCCTCAAAGAGGATCCTTGCACGCTCTCCTTGCGATGATCTCCAAACACCTGAAGTGTTAAACGGTCTTCGACCTTGTGCACGCCTTGCATGGCTCCTGTGCCCCACTGCACTCTGAGGAAATGAGAACAAATTCTACCCCTCCTGAACTTTCAAAGACAACCCTCTAAACTCCTTGTCGACGCACTCCTTGCGGACAATTCAACTACACTNAATCTCATAAGCATTGTCCCCAAATTTCTTCAAGACCCTACATGGTCCGATTTTCTTCATCTTCATTTTATTATATGTTCCTCTCGGGAACCTTTCTTTCCTTAAATGTGCCAGAATTAAATCACCAACTTCAAACTAAAGTTGTCTTCTATGTTGATCTTCTCTATGCTTATACATCTGGCTTGAACTCTGCAATCGCTCCTTCACCTTGCTGTGAAGTTCCTTCATCGCTTCTGCGAAATCTTCTGCACTAGCGCTCCTAGTCGCATTTTGTTCTGAATCCCTTAATTCAACAATTCCCCTCGGTTGTATGCCATAGACAATATGAAATAGACTTTTCCCTATGCTCCTGTTGACTGAGTCGTTATACGCAAACTCTTCCTATGGTAATATATTGTCCCACTGGCTGTGGTGTTCTGTCACCAGGCTTCTCAGCAAGTCTCCCAGACTTATGTTCACTACTTCTGTCTACCCATCTGTCTGAGGATGATAAGCCGAACTAAAAGACAAGTTAGTTCCTAGCTTCTTCCATAATGTCCTCCAGAAATGTCATATGAACCTAGTATCTCGATTCGAAACTATACTCCTTGGAAAACCATGAAGTCGAATGACTTCTCTGAAAAACAGATTTGCAATGTGAGTTGTGTCACTAGTTTTCTGATATGGAATGAAGTGTGCCATCTTGGAAAATCTATCCACCACCACAAAGATTGAATCATAACCTCTTTGTGTTCTTGGAAACCCCAACACAAAATCCATGTTGATTGCATTCCACGGCCTCTTTGGTATGGGAAATGGTTGATAAAACCCTACATTATGTTTTCTTCCCTTCGAATGCTGGCAAATTCTGCATCTATCCACGAACCTCTTGACATCTGATTGCATTCCCGGCCAAAAATATGACTCATTAAACTTTGCGAACGTCTTGTCGTGACCAAAATTTCTTGCCAATCCTCCACTGTGTTTCTCCTTCAACAGATTCTCCCTCATGGAGCATTTTGGAATACACAGTTGATTGCCCCTGAAAAGCAATCCTTCCTGGATCATGTATTCCATCCATTGGCCTCTATCCCTGAGAATTGGATTCTCATCTACTTCATACGCCTCCTTAAAATCTGTATCATCAGTGTACATGTCCCTGAGATCATCAAAACCCAGTGTTTTGAATCGCAACTCCTGCAACAGCAAACACTTCCTGCTCAAAGCATCAACAACTTTGTTAGTAGTTCCAGAAATATGTTTAATTACAAAAGTGAAATTCTGCATATACTCAACCCATTTGACATGTCTCTGATTCAACTTTTCCTGTTGAGTCACAAACTGTAGTGCATGATTGTCACTGTATAAGACAAATTCCTTAGGAATCAAGTAATGCCTCCATTTCTTCAATGCATGTATGATAGCATAGAATTCCTTACCATATGTGGAGTACTTCACTTTCACTTCATTCAGCTTCTTGTTGAATTATGCTATTGGTCTGTCTTCTTGACTCAAGACTGCCCCGATTGCAAATCCACTTGCATCACATTTCACTTGAAATGTCTTTTGGAAATCTGGCAACACCAGAATTGGTTGTTCCATAATCTTTCTCTTCAACAGATTAAAACTTTTCTCAGCCTCTTCTATCCAGTGAAAAGACTTGTGTCTTTTCTTCACTGTATCCATCATTGTTGCACTAATTCCACTGAAATTCCTGATGAACTTCCGGTAGAAACTAGCCAATCCGTGAAAACTTCTTACCTCAAATATGTTCTTCGGTGATGGCCAATTCTTGATCACTTCCACCTTATCTGGATCCATCGTCAACTCATTTTCCAAAATAACAAACCCCAAATAAATGAGCTATGTCTTCATGAATGAGGACTTTCTCATGTTTATCAATAGATTCTCCTGCTGTAGTTTTTGCATCACTGTAGCCAAATGCTTCAGATGCTCTGCCACTATCTTACTGTAAACCAGTATGTCATCCAAATACACAATGAAAACTTTTTTGATGAACTCCCTCAGGACATCATTAATCAATATCATGAAGGTACTCAACGCATTTTTTAAGACAAACGGCATAACAAGCCATTCATACAACCCTTCGTTTGTTTTGAAGGTTGTTTTCCATTCATCACCTTCTCTCATGCAGATCTGGTGATAACCGCTTTTCAAATCAATCTTTCAAAAGTATTTTTCTCCGCTCAAGCAATCCATCAGATCATCCATCCTCGGCAATGGAAATCTGTACCTGATGGTTATCTTATTAATCTTCCTTGAGTCAATACACATCCTCTATCCTCCGTCTTTCTTCGGAATGAATACTGTTGGAACAACACATGGACTCAAGCTCTCTCTGACTAAACCCTTGTCCAATAAGTCTTGGACTTGCCTCTTAACCTCTTCATTTTCTTGCGGCATCAATCTGTACGTGGATCTGTTTGGAAAACTGGCTCCTGGCATGAGATCAATATGATGGCTCACACTCCTGATCGGTGGCAACGAATAAGGTAATTCGTTCACAACTATGTCAGCAAACTCTTCCAGCAATTCCTGAACTTCCTTTGGTAAATCATCCACTCTCGTGCTAGTCAGAACAATCCTAGGTTTTCTGACCACAATGAACTGTGGATCCTCCTTCTTCTTCACCTCTGTAATAAGTTCCTTCCCACTCATGAGAAGTATAGTGTTGCTTACTTCCGACTTCACCTCCTTATCCTTAATTGGAAGCAACATGTGTGTCCTCCCATTCTTCTCCAGGGTGTATGTGTTCATTCTCCCATCATGAATCACATTCCTGTCATATTGCCATGGTCTACTCAGCAATAGATGAAAAACATCCATAAGAATGACATCACATAAGATCTTATAATTGTATCCTCCTATCTTGAACTCAACCAAGCATTGTTTAGTGGCAGTTACCTGGTGTCCTTTCTGTAGCCACGAAACTTTGTATGGGCTTGGATGATCAGTCGTCTCCAGCTCTAGCTTCTCTACCATCTCTGTAGATACGAGATTATCTGTGCTACCACTGTCTATGATGACCTTGCATACCCTATCCTTGGTTTTGCAAGTAGTCCTAAAAATCCTGGTCCTTTGGACTGAACTTTCCACCTCTTTCTGGGGTGTCAAAAGGACTTTTTGCATCATCAACGATCTTCCACCTTCAACGTCTTCTGCTTCAACATCCCTCCTCTATTCCTTCTCGATGTGAGTTTCTCCAATGTCCTTCTTTTTGTCTAGACACTCATAAGACTTGTGCCCATTCTTTCCACATGTGAAGCATGTGATTACTCCACCTCTTCCTCTACCTCTACCTCTAGTACGAGGAAAAGTAGTGTTATCAAGATAACCTCCTCTCTGCTCAGTATGTTGTACTCACTGTGAACTTCCACCTCTCTCTGTTCGAGTCTGAGGTTTTTTCCAGTCTTCCTTGGGCTTCTGGTTTTTATCTTGGACAATTGATTTTACCCTAGCTTGACTTCTGCCTCAGCTTCTTTGACCCTGTTTTATGCTCATTCTCTCTTCAGCCTTTAGAGCCATTTGATAAGCATCTTCCACCGTTCGAATGGTTACCATGCTCATCTCATCTTGAATTTCATACCTCAGGCCATTCATGTATCTGGCAACTTTCTCATCATCGCTCTCCCGATGACCTGCTCTGATGTTCAGTCTGTAGAATTCCTCAGTATATTCTTTCACTGTCATCAGCTTTTGTCTCAGGTTCTGCATCCTCCTGAACAGAGTAATCTGGTAATCCCTGGGGATGAATTTTGCCTTCATCTTTTCAATCATCCTGTCCCAGCTCTTGATTTTCTGCTTGCCCTTGCAACGTCTGTCATCTTGTAGTTCATCCCACCACAATGCTACATGTCCCTTTAATCTTGTGACAACATGCTTGACTTTCTTGTCTTCTTCGACATCTTCATAGTCAAAGTATGTGTCTAGAGCTCTAATCTAGTCTAGAAGCTCCTCTGCATCCAGATTTCCTTCATAAACTGGAATTTCCATCTTCGCTCTTGCACCCATCCTTGCAATAGCTCTGAAAAAACATTTGTTTGATGCATCTTCAACTGCAAATTCTTCTTCACGTTCAACCTCAACTTCATTGTCGGAATCACTAAGATCCCCAGCACTGACTGTGCATCTTTGCGCTGTCTCCACGTCTTCGAGTCTAGCTCATAGATCACACATCTGTCTCTCCATAACTGGATCTGTCATATTCCAACCTCTTCTTCTCGACATTTCCCTATCCTCTGGATTGGGTGATTGCACGTTCCTTCTCCTTGGCGGCATGGTGAATTCTCTTCTTCTCTGCTACAGAAAGCAAAGAACCTTTCTGAGCTCTGATACCAGGTGACGCAACCACACCCCTTGCCTCGTCAAAAGCCTCTATGCTGACCTCCCAGTCTTTAAGGATCATTCAAAGTTCACCCTGAGCCGGAGTGGCTCCTTCGATTCTCCCTTGGAATCTTTATTTAAATTTGTCCCATAGGTCTATTTTTCGGCACCTTATAGCCTTTAGGTCTGATTCCTTCTCCGTTCACAACAGAAAGTCACAATCAGGTTTTGAGGTTTTCACCCTCGAAATTCCCGATGCCTCGTTATGACGAGATGATGTCAGCTGGGTCCCACACGGAGCTCTCCTCCTTTCGGAAAATCGGACTTCGCGATTCCAATTTGCAAGTCCTCCTTATCTCCAGGATTCACGAAATGTCAATGGCTTCCGATCTCGTCCACGTGTCCCAACTGATGGATGGCTCCAATCGGTTACGGGGTTTCCAACATGGATTTTGCTGATCTCTTGCCCATAGAACTTCCGATTTGTCGAGTCCCGAAACTCCGATGGAGTGTTCCCTTTGGGGACTTTTCCTGAGATCTTAGATCTTCGCCATGTGTGCCCTCAAGATGGACGACCCTAATTCAACCTCAGGATTTCGAGACTTTCAACGCCCTCATGACACAATTCCTTTGTCAACTTAGAACCTCGGTCGCCGAAATGCCGATGATCGCTCGATTATTGCCACCCGTTTTGTCAAGATGGACGGATCCGATTGATCCTGGGATTTTCACTATGAAAATTCTTGATCACTCATCCTCGTGACTCCCAATTTCATGAATGTCGAAATTTCGATGGCTACGCCTCTCGTCGGAACTTTCCTCCTCCCGTTCACGAAGCTTAAACTCTGTGCAACTCTTGGTCAATCCAACGGCTGACGGGTATCTATGTGAAGATCCTACGGTCCAAAATCTCCTGATCTTGAACTCCAGATGCAACCATAACCTCCCCGCTTCTCTAGAAGATATGATGGCTGGTGGGATTTCACTAATCCTCCCCCCCCAGATTTTTGACCATCGGTCTCATCCCTTTGATGATTTCTACGAAGGAAACCAAGGACTCTTCCCTGGACTTATCTGCTTGCACTATAAACTTCCAATGCCCCTCAATGTTTTCAAAAGGCTTTACTCCTCCTGATCTTCTCACAACTTCGAGCCTCAAAGAGGATCCTTGCACGCTCTCCTTGCGATGATCTCCAAACACCTGAAGTGTTAAACGGTCTTCGACCTTGTGCACGCCTTGCATGGCTCCTGTGCCCCACTGCACTCTGAGGAAATGAGAACAAATTCTACCCCTCCTGAACTTTCAAAGACAACCCTCTAAACTCCTTGTCGACGCACTCCTTGCGGACAATTCAACTACACTCCTTGTAGGAATCACAGAGAATATGTGAACACCATGAGTCTGAATCACAACTTTCTTTATATAAATTCAGAACTTTTGTACATGGATTCTGCTACACAGCTCTCTGCTTCTCTCCCTATGCTCTCTTTTCTGTTCATGCTTCAATTCTCGTTACAATTCACAATGAGGGTGTCTATATTCTGTTTCCCTCTTCCCTTTTAAAACTGTTTAATCTAGAAATGAATTCTACCTACTTGCATTAACTCCTATAAATGCCTTCTACCTACTAAGGACAAGAGAAATCGCTCAAGTTCCATTTACATTATATAACTGCGCTTCTTCTTAATGACTTCATTTAAGATTGCGCATCAACTTCAAGGAAATTTCAAAATTTGCGTTGGCTTGTCCAGCTGTCTTTGGCTTCTGCGCTGGCTCACTTGATGTTGGTGATGCTCCAACATCAATAAACATTCTACTCATTGAAGACTCTAAAGCTTCTCAATATAAAAGACGATTATATGTTGATAAATGGAAGAATGAAGAAGGAAAACATAATATAGAATATTCACTAAACAAATATCCTCTCAGTTTAATAAATCAACAAATACTTGAATAAAACAATGACTGATGGGTTAAAATACAAAACATCCTCTACTGCTTAGGGATCCATAAATCATTGGCATCCTTTCATCCTCAAATCGAAAATATATTCAAATAATAATATATATATAACAAAAGAATTACAATCTGAAATCATGGATATCATGAGTCTCCAATAGTGGTAATGATTACAATCATAAAATTCCCTTAGGCTTACAAATGAACACACACAAGGAAACTGCCTACTCCTACTCTCTCTAGCCTCTCTTGGCTCATGAATCCAACCCCTCTCTAAGATTTCCCTCCTTCATTAAATAGAAAAAGAATTAAAATATCCTTAGGAGGTCGAATCCTATCTCTTTCATTGGATTCTAGGCCTTGGAGATAGGTGGCAACAGTCAAAAGAGACAAAAATCCGACGAACTGCTAATTTTCAGGAAATTGTTGGAACTATTTAATGAATTGTTTCCAACTCACTGCATGAGGTATTAATGGAGCGAAAAATTAGGTCCAGGTATCCCTTGACATCAAACTGATCCATGAGAAGTCATTTGAACCCTCCTTGACAGCTGGAAACCTCCCAACAAGGAGAATATCAAATAAGCTATGCAAAATAGAGAATTTGTAGCACATTTGTAGCACATTTCACTGGATCAGGCTAAAATTTGCTCAGCAAGTCAACATGGATATCATCTTCCTTTACAACAAATTTCAGAGAAACCCACTTCGTCGTTTTGGTTTTATGATCAAATTTGTAACAATAGTTGTTACAGGAAATTTCGTAGCGCATTTCGTAGCGCCCTCCTATAAAACTGCTCTACAGATTTCATAGAACCTTTTCTATGTCTGGCTAGGTGCTTCTGTAGCACATTTGGTAGCGCAACTACAGAAAAATATGTGTAGATGATTCTTCAGTGCCAGGCGCTACAAAATCTCTGTGTTTTTTAGTGTTATGCAATGAATCCTCAAAAACACAAAAAGTCTTAGTAAATAGACTATGAGCCTGTAAATGCCTCTAGTAGGTGAAAATATAATATTTCCCTGAACAATTCAAAATGAAAGGATGATCACCTTCAAAATTTAGATTCTTTCATCCACTTGATCATCAATGGAAACATCATCACCATTTTAATAAGCAAGGCTCTTAAACTTTTCAATATAGATAGAATTTAGATCTAAAATAACCATTGAAAATGTAAAGGGAAAGAGTTGATGTAGGTTATATGATCAAAGGATAACAATGTTGATTTTAATGTAAAAGTTCCCAATGCCAAAGAGGGGATTTGCAACATAATTCGTAACAGATTCTGTAGCATAAACAACAAGGGCCAAGAAAGATATAGACACAATGGCTTTGACATCAATATTGGGTCAATTGTAGTAAAAGAAACTGAAAATTCTGCAGCTAGCCGAGAATTGGTTATAGCAAAGGTAAAAGAGGTAGGTTGCTAATATGGATCCTCAATTCGCAATGCCCATGAGGGGAAACAAAAGCACAACCTTAATATGATATTCAACAGAGCTCTAAAAACTCAATTTGTTTTTGGACACCATGGCTTAACAATAAATATGCTTCATAATGTATAAAACAACCTGCAAGAGCTCTAACCTCCAATTCCCTTATTCCATCCAATCTGCAACAGATTCCACAGTGCCTGTCCGAACTTAGGAGTTTTTGCAGTGCCAAACTAGGAGAAAAATTGAAATCTTTGGGAAAAGAGTTAGACAACCTTAGATGACTAAATCCCAAATTATTTCCTTTAAATTATGGATGCTGAAAATAATGAGATCGGATGACACAAGCCTCATAGGTGCAAGAATGGAAGTGGTGACATGAGGGTGATGACGACATAAGGGTGATGGTGATGGCATATTGATGTAGGAGAATCTTCAAAAAAGAAAGAACGCGCAAGTGGAGGACAGTTGGATATGCACTAGCACACATTTTGAAGGCATTTTGAAATTGAAAAGATGAAACATTAATGTAATAGCTGGAGGGACATAATTTCCCTTAAATGTTTTTGGGATTGTAACACAGATCTTGAGCGTAGCTCTCATCTATCGGTTGGAGGAATTTATTGTATTAAATTTAAAGTAACTGTAGGATTTAATTTCGATTAGATAACTTAGAGTGTAGGAGAGAAAACTCAAGAAATCTCCCTCGCATGTATTGTATTGTATCATTATTCTCATTGTAAGAGTTAGAGAGCTGTAGAGCAAGAGAATAGGAGAATAGAGCAGAAGATAGATGGTAGAAGATTCTATAAGTAGATAGCTTTCGCTATCAAAACCATCTATAGAAGTACATGAATTAATATATGAGAATGATTTAATTCAGTTTCATGTTGTTGTGGTGATTATTGTTTGCATCTCTAAATGGTATGTTTACAGTCTGTTTATATTCTCTGTTATGCATTTGTTTCAATGATTTATGTATCTGTGATTTCATGTTGAATTTATGAAGTCGGTGAGAGGGAGAGTATGAGTTTCAATTGTTTCTCGTCGTCAAAAATTCCTGCAAGGAGTGCAGAGAGAGTCCACAAGGAATGCATCGACAAGACTCTGAGTTTCATGTCAGAGAAGCTCAGGAGGGATATCATTGTTATCATACTATTAGAAGTGAAGGTATAACATAGATCCCTGCAAGGCATGCAGAGGCCAGTTGAAGTCTTATACTTTTCCAATTCAAGTGAGTGGTGGAATGATTTATGTTGCAAGGAGTGAATTGAAGAGGAAGACATCAGATAATCAGTGATTATCGTGAAGGCTGCAAAGATTGTGTACAAGAATCCCTTGGAATCCTTGATTTTTCATCTCAAACCAAGATCAACAGTGATAGAGACCTTGAGGGATTCAAAGGAAAGGTGAGAGGTGAAGTCAACTCACAGAATCAAGTTCAGGAGAAAAGACACCAAGTTATTTGGCCAGGAGTTATCAAGAAATTGAATAGACAGTTGAAGTTTATCAGAGGGATAACTATCGATTTCCCATGGATCGTTGGATCTCACAGATCAAAAGAAGGGTTAAGGAGAGAGTCCTTAATCATTTAGAATATTAGGAGGGAGAATAGTTGTCAGATATGGATCAACAAGAGTTGTTGATCTCGTGCTTGAATTTCGTCATTTCGGAATTTGGGGGTGTGTTGAAAGTTGTGACGAGAAGGCAAGAATCGCAAAATCCCAATTCATGAAATCTTGACAGGATATGGACCATCAGATTGTGGAAGGATCTAGACCATTAATCCACAACAAAGAAGGAGGATTCATGTATCATGAACTCCTGAGTCATGAAATTCCAACGCGCTTGGAGGTTGGGCCCCAGGTTGTGGCAGAGGCTCACATTAGAAGGACTTAAGAGAGGAGCTAGAAGTCCATTAGCCCATTTCAGGGTTTTGGGATCTGAAGGAGTCCGAAGAGTACTCAGCAACAAGAATCACAAAGTCACTAAACTGGACATGCCATCTTCGGGAAAAGGTTGCGGTCACATCAGTTGATCACATGGGTAAGAGTTTGCACCTAGTGCTTGTTCACACAGGAGTAACTCCTAAGAAGGACTTGTGGTTACAAGTGTGAAGATTCCAGCTGGGAATCAAAGAGCCATTTCGACTCAAGCGAGATTAAGAATGATCCTTAGACTGGGAGGTCAAGAAAAACCTGTTCAGGTAGGGGTGATGCGTCAGGTGGTATCAGAGCCTACAATCATTGTTTTTTGTAATCAAGGGAAGAAAAAAGGCAAGTTGTGATTTGAATTTTCTGTGGAACATATTTTCATACTACCGCCAAGAAGACATTAGGAAATATCGATGCCTGATCCAGCTGTGGAGAGGGAAATGAGAGAATTTCGTGCTCAATTGGATGCTATGGAAAAAACACAGAAACAGACAGTTGATGTTGGAGATGTCAGTGAATCTAAAAATCAGAATGAAGTTAGACCCAATGAAGAGGAAGTTGCAGTCAGAGATGTTGCAGAAGAATGTCTATTCAGAGTTGTTGCAAGAATAAGGGGCATAGGAAAAATGGACATCCCGATGTATGAAGGAAAATTAAATGTTGAGGAGATGCTATATTGGTTTAGAGATCTAGATAAATACTTCGATTATGAAGATATCGAAGAAGATAAGAAAGTAAAACATGNAAATTTCAGAGAAAACCACTTCGTCGTTTTGGTTTTATGATCAAATTTGTAACAATAGCTGTTACAGGAAATTTCGTAGCGCATTTCGCAGCGCCCTCCTATAAAACTGCTCTACAGATTTCATAGAACCTTTTCTATGTCTGGCTAGGTGCTTCTGTAGCACATTTGGTAGCGCAACTACAGAAAAATCTGTGTAGACGATTCTTCAGTGCCAGGCGCTACAAAATCTCTGTGTTTTTTAGTGTTATGCAATGAATCCTCAAAAACACAAAAAGTCTTAGTAAATGGACTATGAGCCTGTAAATGCCTCTAGTAGGTGAAAATATAATATTTCCCTGAACAATTCAAAATGAAAGGATGATCACCTTCAATATTTAGATTCTTTCATCCACTTGATCATCAATGGCAACATCATCACCATTTTAATAAGCAAGACTCTTAAACTTTTCAATATAGATAGAATTTAGATCTAAAATAACCATTGAAAATGTAAAGGGAAAGAGTTGATGTAGGTTATATGATCAAAGGATAACAATGTTGATTTTAATGTAAAAGTTCCCAATGCCAAAGAGGGGATTTGCAACATAATTCGTAACAGATTCTGTAGCATAAACAACAAGGGCCAAGAAAGATATAGACACAATGGCTTTGACATCAATATTGGGTCAATTGTAGTAAAAGAAACTGAAAATTCTGCAGCTAGCCGAGAATTGGTTATAGCAAAGGTAAAAGAGGTAGGTTGCTAATATGGATCCTCAATTCGCAATGCCCATGAGGGGAAACAAAAGCACAACCTTAATATGATATTCAACAGAGCTCTAAAAACTCAATTTGTTTTTGGACACCATGGCTTAACAATAAATATGCTTCATAATGTATAAAACAACCTGCAAGAGCTCTAACCTCCAATTCCCTTATTCCATCCAATCTGCAACAGATTCCACAGTGCCTGTCCGAACTTAGGAGTTTTTGCAGTGCCAAACTAGGAGAAAAATTGAAATCTTTGGGAAAAGAGTTAGACAACCTTAGATGACTAAATCCCAAATTATTTCCTTTAAATTATGGATGCTGAAAATAATGAGATCGGATGACACAAGCCTCATAGGTGCAAGAATGGAAGTGGTGACATGAGGGTGATGACGACATAAGGGTGATGGTGATGGCATATTGATGTAGGAGAATCTTCAAAAAAGAAAGAACGCGCAAGTGGAGGACAGTTGGATATGCACTAGCACACATTTTGAAGGCATTTTGAAATTGAAAAGATGAAACATTAATGTAATAGCTGGAGGGACATAATTTCCCTTAAATGTTTTTGGGATTGTAACACAGATCTTGAGCGTAGCTCTCATCTATCGGTTGGAGGAATTTATTGTATTAAATTTAAAGTAACTGTAGGATTTAATTTCGATTAGATAACTTAGAGTGTAGGAGAGAAAACTCAAGAAATCTCCCTCGCATGTATTGTATTGTATCATTATTCTCATTGTAAGAGTTAGAGAGCTGTAGAGCAAGAGAATAGGAGAATAGAGCAGAAGATAGATGGTAGAAGATTCTATAAGTAGATAGCTTTCGCTATCAAAACCATCTATAGAAGTACATGAATTAATATATGAGAATGATTTAATTCAGTTTCATGTTGTTGTGGTGATTATTGTTTGCATCTCTAAATGGTATGTTTACAGTCTGTTTATATTCTCTGTTATGCATTTGTTTCAATGATTTATGTATCTGTGATTTCATGTTGAATTTATGAAGTCGGTGAGAGGGAGAGTATGAGTTTCAATTGTTTCTCGTCGTCAAAAATTCCTGCAAGGAGTGCAGAGAGAGTCCACAAGGAATGCATCGACAAGACTCTGAGTTTCATGTCAGAGAAGCTCAGGAGGGATATCATTGTTATCATACTATTAGAAGTGAAGGTATAACATAGATCCCTGCAAGGCATGCAGAGGCCAGTTGAAGTCTTATACTTTTCCAATTCAAGTGAGTGGTGGAATGATTTATGTTGCAAGGAGTGAATTGAAGAGGAAGACATCAGATAATCAGTGATTATCGTGAAGGCTGCAAAGATTGTGTACAAGAATCCCTTGGAATCCTTGATTTTTCATCTCAAACCAAGATCAACAGTGATAGAGACCTTGAGGGATTCAAAGGAAAGGTGAGAGGTGAAGTCAACTCACAGAATCAAGTTCAGGAGAAAAGACACCAAGTTATTTGGCCAGGAGTTATCAAGAAATTGAATAGACAGTTGAAGTTTATCAGAGGGATAACTATCGATTTCCCATGGATCGTTGGATCTCACAGATCAAAAGAAGGGTTAAGGAGAGAGTCCTTAATCATTTAGAATATTAGGAGGGAGAATAGTTGTCAGATATGGATCAACAAGAGTTGTTGATCTCGTGCTTGAATTTCGTCATTTCGGAATTTGGGGGTGTGTTGAAAGTTGTGACGAGAAGGCAAGAATCGCAAAATCCCAATTCATGAAATCT
Source organism: Picea glauca (assembly GCA_000966675.3). Taxonomy (NCBI): domain Eukaryota; kingdom Viridiplantae; phylum Streptophyta; class Pinopsida; order Pinales; family Pinaceae; genus Picea; species Picea glauca. The sequence continues at coordinate 142,405 of JZKD02S1650957.1, forward strand.
TGACAGGATATGGACCATCAGATTGTGGAAGGATCTAGACCATTAATCCACAACAAAGAAGGAGGATTCATGTATCATGAACTCCTGAGTCATGAAATTCCAACGCGCTTGGAGGTTGGGCCCCAGGTTGTGGCAGAGGCTCACATTAGAAGGACTTAAGAGAGGAGCTAGAAGTCCATTAGCCCATTTCAGGGTTTTGGGATCTGAAGGAGTCCGAAGAGTACTCAGCAACAAGAATCACAAAGTCACTAAACTGGACATGCCATCTTCGGGAAAAGGTTGCGGTCACATCAGTTGATCACATGGGTAAGAGTTTGCACCTAGTGCTTGTTCACACAGGAGTAACTCCTAAGAAGGACTTGTGGTTACAAGTGTGAAGATTCCAGCTGGGAATCAAAGAGCCATTTCGACTCAAGCGAGATTAAGAATGATCCTTAGACTGGGAGGTCAAGAAAAACCTGTTCAGGTAGGGGTGATGCGTCAGGTGGTATCAGAGCCTACAATCATTGTTTTTTGTAATCAAGGGAAGAAAAAAGGCAAGTTGTGATTTGAATTTTCTGTGGAACATATTTTCATACTACCGCCAAGAAGACATTAGGAAATATCGATGCCTGATCCAGCTGTGGAGAGGGAAATGAGAGAATTTCGTGCTCAATTGGATGCTATGGAAAAAACACAGAAACAGACAGTTGATGTTGGAGATGTCAGTGAATCTAAAAATCAGAATGAAGTTAGACCCAATGAAGAGGAAGTTGCAGTCAGAGATGTTGCAGAAGAATGTCTATTCAGAGTTGTTGCAAGAATAAGGGGCATAGGAAAAATGGACATCCCGATGTATGAAGGAAAATTAAATGTTGAGGAGATGCTATATTGGTTTAGAGATCTAGATAAATACTTCGATTATGAAGATATCGAAGAAGATAAGAAAGTAAAACATGATATCACTAGAATGAAAGGGCATGGAACACTGTGGTGGGATGAACTGCAGGCTGACAGGCATTGCAAAGGAAAGAAAAGAATCAAAAGTTGGGATAGGATGGTCGCAAAGATGAAAGCCAAATCCGTACCCAAACATTACCAAATTAATTTGTTTAGAAGAATGTAGAATTTGAGACAGAGGGGGATGAGAGTGAGGGAACACACTGAAGAGTTTTATCGACTGAACATTAGAGAAAGTCATCGTGAGAGTGATGATGAAAATGTCATTAGATACATGAATGGACCGATATATGACATTCAAGATGATATGAGCATGGTGACAATCAGAAATGTGGAAGATGCTTAAATCATCTTTCTCTTAAGGAAGAAGAGAAATTGGCCCAAAAGAAAGGTCAAAGGGGCAGAGTTAGAAGTCAAAGTAGAGGCAAAGAAATTGCCCAAGACAGAGTACATAAGCCCAAGGATGAAGAAAAGAAACCTCCTAATCACCCAGAAAGAGGAGGAAGTTCACAGGGAAGACAATATGCCGATAAGAACACTTTTCTGCGAGCTAGAGGAAGAGGAAGAGGTAGAGGAGGGGAAATAAAGTGTTTTGTCTGTGGAAATATCAGACATAAATATTTTTAATGTCCTGATATAAAAAGATATGGAGGAGGAGAATCTCACATTTCATAAGAATAGAGGTGAAATGTTGAGGCAGAAGATGCAGAAGGCAAAAGATCCTTAATGATGAGGAAAATTCTCTTGAAACCAGAGAAGGAGGAGGAGAATCCATTCCAGAGAAATAGTTTGTTCAGAAATTCTTGCAAGACCAAGGATAGGGTATGGAAAGTGATAGTGGAAAATGGAAGCACAGATAATCTAGTATCCACAGAAATGGTGGAGAAGATGGAATNGTGATGATGAAAATGTCATTAGATACATGAATGGACCGATATATGACATTCAAGATGATATGAGCATGGTGACAATCAGAAATGTGGAAGATGCTTATCATCTTTCTCTTAAGGACGAAGAGAAATTGGCCCAAAAGAAAGGTCAAAGGGGCAGAGTTAGAAGTCAAAGTAGAGGCAAATAAATTGCCCAAGACAGAGTACATAAGCACAAGGATGAAGAAAAGAAACCTCCTAATCACCCAGAAAGAGGAGGAAGTTCACAGGGAAGACAATATGCCGATAAAAACACTTGTCTGTTAGCTAGAGGAAGAGGAAGAGGTAGAGGAGGTGAAATATAGTGTTTTGTCTATGGAAATATCAGACATAAATATTTTTAATGTCCTGATATAAAAAGATATGGAGGAGGAGAATCTCACATTTCATAAGCATAGAGGTGAAATGTTGAGGCAGAAGATGTAGAAGGCAAAAGATCCTTAATGATGAGGAAAATTCTCTTGAAACCAGAGAAGGAGGAGGAGAATCCATTCCATAGAAATAGTTTGTTCAGAAATTCTTGCAAGACCAAGGATAGGGTATGGAAAGTGATAGTGGAAAATGGAAGCACAGATAATCTAGTATCCACAGAAATGGTGGAGAAGATGGAATTGGAGACAATTGCACATCCAAGCCCGTATAAAGTCTCGTGGTTGAAAAAGGGACATCAGGTAACAATCACTAAACAATGTTTAGTTGAATTTAAGATAGGGGGATATAGAGATGATATCTTATGTGATTTTATTCCCATGGACATCTGTCATATTTTGTTGGGGAGACTGTGGCAATATGATAGGAATGTTGTTCATGATCGGAGAAAGAACACCTATACCTTGGAGAAAAATGGTAGGACACATATGTTTCTTCTGATTGATGACAAGAAGGCGAAAGAAGAAGAAAGAAACATTATACTTCTCATGAGTGGTAAGGAACTTCTAGATGAATTTAGGAAAGAAGAAGAAATGTAGTTTGTTGCGGTGAGAAAACCTAGAGTCATTTTGACCAGTACTTCGATAGATGATCTACCAGAGGAAATTTGGGAAATGATGGAGGAATTCATTGATATAGTGATGGAAGATTTACCTTGTGCGTTGCCTCCCATGAGGAGTATAAGCCATCACATTGATATTATACCAAGAGAGAGTTTACCAAACAAATAAGTGTACAAACTAACACCTTTGGAAAATGAAGAAGTTAAGAAGAAAGTCCAAGATTTGATGGACAAGGGGTTAATTAGATAAATATTCAGTCCATACGCTATGCCAACAATGTTAAGTGGAAAGAAGGATGGTAGATGGAGACTGTGTAAAGACTCAAGAGATAAAAAAAAAATCACCATCAAGAATATATTTCCTTTACAGAGGATGGATGACTTGATGGATTGCTTGAGTGGAGCAAAGTTTTTTTCAAAAATTGATTTGAAAAGCAAATATCATCAGATTAGAATGAGGGAAGGTGATGAATGGAAGACAACATTCAAGATGAATGAAGGTTTGTATGAATGACTTGTCATGCCATTTGGTTTGACGAATGCACCAAGTACTTTTATGAGATTAATGAACGAAGTCTTGAAAGATTTCATTGGAAAGTTTGTAATTATGTATCTTGATGATATACTGATCTTCAATAAGACTAAGGAGGAACATTTGAGACATTTAACTCTTGTGATGAGGAGGTTGAAGCAAGAGAAGTTGCTGATAAATTTGAAGAAGTTATCTTTCATGAAGAAAGAACTCATTTATTTGGGGTTTGTGATCTCTTCGAATGAGTTGAATATGGATCCTGAGAAGGTAAAAATGATCAAAGAATGGTCGTCGCCAAGGAATATATTTAAAGTCAGAAGCTTCCATGGACTAGATAGTTTTTACAAGAATTTCATCAGAAATTTTAGTGGAATTTATGAACCAATGATGGACACAGTCAACAAAAGACATAAATCTTTTCATTGGACAGAGGAAGCAGAGAAAATTTTTAAGTTGTTGAAGGAGAATATAACTGAACAACCAGTTCTGTTTTTTCTAGACTTCAATAAAACATTTCAAGTGAGATGTGACATGAGTGGATTTGTAGTTGGAGTTGTATTAAGTCAAGACAATAGACCGATTACATACTTCAGTGAGAATAAAAATGAGGGCAAGATGAAATATTCCACATATGATAACGAATTTTATGCAATCATACAGGAATTGAAGAAATGGAGGCACTACTTAGTTCCAAAAGAGTTCATTTTGTATAGCGATAACCATGCTTTAAAATTCGTAACCAAACAGGAGAAATTGAACCAGAAACATGCAAAATGGGTTGAATTTATACAGAAATTTACTTTTGTTATAAATCACATTTATGGAATAGACAACAAGGTTGTTCATGCATTGAGTAGGAAATGCTTGATTCTGTAGTAGTTTTGTGTGAAGACCTTAGGTTTTGATAACCTTAAGGACATGTACAAGGATGATTCAGATTTTAAGGATGCTTATGAAGCATGTGAAGGTCCTATTTTGAGAGACATAAGCCAATTGATTGAATACTTAATCCAGAATGGATTATTATTCAAAGGAAATGAGTTGTGTATCCCGAAGAGTTCTATGAGAGGAAACCTTTTGAAGGAAAAACATAGTGGTGGATTGGCTAGACATTTCGGCCATGACAAAACATTTGCACAACTGAACAATTTATATTATTGGCTAGGGAAGAGGACGAATGTCAATACATTTGTTAGCAGATGTAGAATTTGTGAGCACGCAAAGGGGAGAAGACATAATACAATACTATATTAACCATTGAAAGAGAGGCCATGGGACGCGGTAAGCATGGATTTTGTGTTAGGACTATCAAGGACACAGAGAGGTTGTGATTCCATATTCATGGTAGTCGAAAGACTCTAAGAAATGACACATTTCATTCCATGTCAGAAAACCAGTGATGAAATACACATTGCAGATCTATTTTTCAAAGAAGTTGTTCGACTTCATGGTTTACCTAAGAGTATTGTTTTAGATAGGGATACCAAATTTGTTGGTCATTTCTGGAGGACACTATGGAAGAAGTTGGGGACGGATTTATCTTTTAGATCAACATATCACCCTCGGATGGACGGAAAGATTGAGGTAGTAAATCGAAGTTTAGGGGATTTTTTGAGGAGTTTAGTAGCTGAACATCATATTCAGTGGGATCAGATTCTGCCTCAAGAAAAATTTGCATATAAAAATTCACCTAACAGAAGCACTAGATAGAGCCCATTCTAGATAATGTATGGAATGCAGTTGAGAGGAGTATCTGATTTGAGAGACTTAGAACAGAATGAGTTCAGAAGTGTTGGAGAGGAATATTTTGCACCAGAGATGCAAGAGCTTCACAGCAAGATCAAAGAGTGGTTGCAGAGTTCCAACCAAGAATATAAGTGCAGAGAAGATCAACACCAAAGATAGATTCATTTCAAAGTGGGAGACTTAGTCTTAGCACATCTAAGAAAAGAAAGGTTCCCAAGGGGAACATATAATAAGCTAAATATGAAAAAGATAGGGCCATGTAAGATTTTGAGGAAATTTGAGACAAATGCTTATGAGATATAATTGCCAGATGGGGTAGGAATATCACCCATATTCAATGTAGTCGATCTATATCCTTACAGAGAAGATGAAACAGAGGGATCATAGGATCTGAAGGGAGTTCAATGGGTCAAACATATGCCTATAGTTGAAAATCCACAGATGGAAAATATCATTGATCATAGATTTAGAAAAAATACATGGAGAAAGGCATATTTTGAGCATTTGGTCAAATGGAAAGGACACTCGATTGAGGATGCCAGTTGGGAAAGTGAAGAGAATATCCAGAAACATGGACAGACGGTGCAGGATCTCATGAACACGAGTTCATGAAATTTTCAGCTAGAGGAGTATGATGTAGGAGCATCGTCGACAAAGCAAGCACATGCAAGTGGAGGACAGTTGGATATGCACCAGCACACATTTGGAAGGCATTTTGAAATTGAAAATATGAAACATTAATGTAATAGCTAGAGGGATGTAATTTCCCTTAAATGTTTTTGGGATTGTAACGCAGATATTGAGCATAGCTCTAATATGTCGGTTGGAGTCATTTATTGTATTAAATGTAAAGTAAATGTAGGCTTTAATTTTGATTAGATAGCTTAGATTGTAGGAGGGAAAACTCTAGAAATCCCCCTCACATGTATTGTATTGTATCATTATACTCATTGTAAGAGTTAGAGAGTTGTAGAGCAAGAGAATAGGAGAACATAGTGGAAGATAGATGCTATAATATTGTATAAGAATATAGTTGTTACTATCGAACCCGTGCACATAAGTACTTGA
>JZKD02S1650968.1:0-13327 GCA_000966675.3 Picea glauca
GACTGAGGACTCCACCAAGTCCCTCTTTACATGCATCTGTGCATACAATGAAGTCTTCATTTGGGTCTTCTATCCTTAATATTGGAGCACTTGTTAATAATTGTTTCAAGTGTTGAAAATTCTTTTCACAATCCAATGTCCACTGAAATTTCACACCCTTTCTTTGCAAGGAAGTGATTGGGTGTGAAATATTTGAAAACCCTCCTATATATATCCTATAGTATACTGCAAGGCCCATGGATGATCTCACCTCTGTCACATTCTTTGGCACTGTCCATTCTCTAATGGCTTCTATCTTCTCAGGATCCACTGCTATCCCATCCTTTGAAATGATATGATCCAAATAGTGATTTTTCTTCTGATAAAATGAACACTTTCTCAATTTGGCATACAATTGATGCTACCTTAATACTTGCAAAACCATCCTCAAATGATGTTCATTCTCTTCCTCTGAGTTGGAATATATGATAATTTCATCCAAAAAGACATTGAAAAACTTGTCTAAATATTCTCTAAAAACACCATTCATTAAGCACATGAAAATAGCTGGTGCATTTGACAACCCAAATGGAACCACTATGAACTCATAATGACCATACCTTGTCCTGAAAGAGGTCTTGCGGATGTCTTCCTCTTTAATTCTTACCTGATGGTATCCTGGCCTGAGATCTATCTTTGAAAAGACCTTTGCATCCTTCAATTGATGAAAAAGATCATCAATCCTTGGCCGAGGATACTTGTTCTTAACAATCACCTTATTCAACTGTCTGAAATCAATGCACAATATTAGTGTTCCATCTTTCTTCTTCACAAACAAGACTGGGGAACCCCGAGGTGACACACTTGGGCATATATACCCCTTCTTCAGAAGCTCTTCAGGTTGCATTTGAAATTCCTTCATCTCTGGTGTACTCATTATGTAAGGAGTTTTTGTGACTGGAGCTTCTCTAGGCATTAGATTTATAGAGAAATCAATGTCCCTCCTTGGGGTTAGTCCTGGTAACTCCTTGAACACATCTTAAAAATCTTCCAGGACTACATAATCTTCCATATTTGACACCTTATTTCTAGATGTCTCTTCCATATGTGCTACAAATATTTGACACCCTTTTCTGTAACATTTCTCCAGCTGCAACACTGAAATTTCTCTGATGGTTACTTCCCTGAGAATTCCCTGCAATTTCCTTAGCTTCCCTTCCTCATACAAGCAACTAAATGCTTTGTTATGACAGTCTAGGAGGCATGATGCTGGTCCAACCAATCCATCCCAATTAGACAGTCATAGGAACCTAAAGGAAAGATGTTCAAATATTCTTGGGTGCTCATTCCATTCACGTCCATAAGACATGACTTAACCATCTCATTAACTTTTCTTTTGGCTCTTGTAGCCAGCTACACCAACCAAGATTTCCCATGCTTGCTTCTTGGCAAATGCAAACTTTCCACCATCTTAGGATCTATATAACTATGACTAGCTCCTGAATCAATTAAAATAGCAATGGTTTAGTTCTTGATCATACCTTCCACTTCAATCATATGTGACTGATACTCTGCTTTCTTGTTGTCTAGGGCTGCATAGACCCTGGGTACCTTTCTGCCCATGTCCTACACTGTTTAATCTTGTTGTACATTGTGAATAGTCCTCCCTTTTTCACTTCAGTGAGGACAATCTCTGAACATGTGATCCCCTTTACAACTCCAACATTGAATAGGTGGTTTCCTTGGCCTTTGACTCCCTGTGTCAATCATCCTAGTTTCTTTAGGAGTTTGTTGTCCTTGCGGATTATTTCTAAATAATGGTGGCTTAGACACCTTCTTCCTTTGATCCACCTTGAATTTATTGTTGTCTTCCAAATATTTTTGGAAAGTTGGTCTTGATTTTAGCTGATCATATAGGCACTTAGCTCTCCTTATGGTCTCCTCCAATGTCTTTGGATCATCATACTATATTTTTTCACTGATGAATGATGGCAATCCACTCAAATACCTTTGCTTCTTAACTGTCTCATCCTTGATGAAAGAGACATAATTCAACAGTTCTAAAAACCTGCTTTCATATTCATCTATTGTCATACTCCCCAGCTCGAGTTCGAAGAACTCTTTCATTTTCTTGTCACAGTATCTCTTATTCAAGTATTTCTTCTCGAAATACTTCTTGAATTCCCTCCAAGTAACACTTTTCTCTTTGATGTGTTGCACCTGCACAAGCTGATCCCACCACATGGATTCTTTTCCTTTCAGTTGATAGATGGAAATTCTACCTTCTGCATGAGAAGAATAATTATGCAATTGGAAATACTTTCTCATGCCCAACAACCATGTTTCTGCATCTTCATCCTTCTTGTGCTCATCATCAAATGTAGGAGGTTTGATTTTGTTCATTTCTCCTCATAACTCATCCACCCCATACCTCTTGTGCTTTTTGACAGGGGATGGGATTGAGTTGTTATCTGATCTCTTTTTGGAATTCCTCGGGGAGTGGTGGTGATGCCTTCTAACACTTCTCATTTTTCTTTTCTCATCATGATACTTGTGATTTCTCGATTTTCTCGAGCCACTCTCCTTATCCAATTTCTTTTCTATTTTTTTCAAGCTATGTAATAACTTCACGTTGAATTCATCCTATTTCTCCTTGGCTCTCATAAGACTTTCATTATTAGCCTTATGGCTTCGGACATCCTTCTACAAATTTTTAATGGTCTCTGCCATATTCATGTTTTCATTCATTTATTCTCCATGTCCATTGGAGTTTGTTCCTTCAATGCTCAAATGGACATCCATCCCTCTGACTTCATATTCCTGGCTGTAATTCCCTTGCTCCTCTTTCATTACTCTAGACTCTAAGCTGATCTCGGTCTAGTTGTTATTAACTCTGCAAAATGTGCAGCCAAAAAAACTTGTCAGGCTAATTGTTTCAACAATTCCATGAGAATATGAACCATTCTAGTTCAGTAATATATATCAAAATTCTTCTTTTGATTTCCTAGAAATTTGAATGCCTTGGATCAATTTTCCAGGTGGATAATTATATTCCAATGTCCAAGACCTTTCCAATGCCTCCTCACATGCTCAATTCCAAGAATTGAGTAGAAGTTATGGTTCCATGAAGCTAGTTGGGTCTTTTAATTTACCCTTCATTGTTTCTACTGTATTCTTCTCATAAAATCTTCATTTGACGAACAATTTACACCATTAGAAAGATCTATCCAAGATATTTTATTTCAGTTGCAAAGACAAAGTGTGCCTTGTCACACTCTGTTATCGTTGTTTTTAAATTGCTAAAAAAAATGCTCTTAAGGCCTTCAAAAACGTGCTGCAAAAAGATGACATTCAAATGATATAAAACGTCACAGAAATTCACTAGTTTTCTGCTATTGTTCACCCTTCAAGCAACTTCGCATACACAAAATTGCTAGCTGTGACCCATATTTACCATGCGCAACAACCACACAAGGTAAATCATGCTTCACGCACTTAAAAACCACTATGTATCACTTCTCTGTAGCGCCAATAATTGTACACTACTTTTGTGTCGCACACCAATAACTTGTGCGCACTACTTTTATGTCGCATGCCAATAACTTGCACCCACTACTTTTATGTCGCATGCCAATATCCACCCTGTGCAAATATTCCATGCGCATTTCACTCGATGCGTCACACCATGCCAGAGTTTAGTACATCTCCTCCGCACATTAAAACTTTGTGCACACCACTAACTAAGCTATTGTGCATTAACATTTACCCACGTTGCGTGCACAACTACCAAACTCCACTACACTATTCCAATACTGCGCACACTAAGTGCACCATTATTATGTGTGTGCACACCACGCAATGCTAATTTTAGTGCACACATCCGCACACAATATTATTCCGTGTAGTGCCACAATTTACCGTGCACACCTGCATGCCAACATTTTCCATGCGTTGCCAAAATTTACCATGGACGCTCTGTGACTTGAAATTTTTCCACTTTGAAATTAATCTTCTGTGAATATTTTTCTTCAACTCGACTTCCTCAGCCCATTCAAGCTCAGTGTTGAAAACCAAAGCTCTGATACCAATTTGTAACATCCCCAGCCACCCATAGGCTGGGAAATTCCATGGCTCAGATGCTTTACTTAGCTTTGAGACCGTTCTCTAATGTCCCAACCCATCTCTTTTTGGGCCACTCAGCATCCAAACTGAGCTATGTCACATAAATTTCTATTTGCATGTGATTTAAGCATATCCACACACATAATTCTTGTAGAAGCATTATATATAAAACGTAGGCATACAAATATATCTATCAATACACAGATTCACACTGAAATCACCGTAAACATATACTTGTAGAATATACCAGAAATACCCACAAATATACAGACAGTCATAACCATGCATAAGATAAACCCATAAAACTGAACACTTAAATAATAATGCAGCATGTAATTTTATCACACNATACCTTTGAATCTTAACTATCTCATCCTTGATGAAAGAGACATAATTCAACAGTTCTAAAAAACTTCTTTCATATTCATCTATTGTCATACTCCCCATCTTGAGTTCGAAGAACTCTTTAATTTTCTTGTCACAGTATCTCTTATTCAAGTATTTCTTCTCGAAATACTTCTTGAATTCCCTCCAAGTAACACTTTTCTCTTTGATGTGTTGCACCTGCACAAGCTGATCCCACCACATGGATTCTTTTCCTTTCAGTTKATAGATGGAAATTCTACCTTCTGCATGAGAAGAATAATTATGCAATTGGAAATACTTTCTCATGCCCAACAACCATGTTTCTGCATCTTCATCCTTCTTGTGCTCATCATCAAATGTAGGAGGTTTGATTTTGTTCATTTCTCCTCGTAGCTCATCCACCCCATACCTCTTGTGCTTTCTGACAGGGGATGGGCTTGAGTTGTTATCTGATCTCTTTTTGGAATTCCTCGGGGAGTGGTGGTGATGCCTGCTAACACTTCTCGTTTTTCTTTTCTCATCATGATACTTGTGATTTCTCTATTTTCTCGAGCCACTCTCCTTATCCAATTTCTTTTCTATTTTTTTCAAGCTATGTAATAACTTCACGTTGAATTCATCCTATTGCTCCTTGTCTCTCATAAGACTTTCATTATTATCCTTATGGCTTCGGACATCCTTCTACAAATTTTTAATGGTCTCTTCCATATTCATGTTTTCATTCATTTATTCTCCATGTCCATTGGAGTTTGTTCCTTCAATGCTCAAATGGACATCCATCCCTCTGACTTCATATTCCTGGCTGTAATTCCCTTTCTCCTCTTCCATTACTCTAGACTCTAAGCTGATCTCGGTCTAGTTGTTATTAACTCTGCAAAATGTGCAGCCAAAAAAACTTGTCAGGCTAATTGTTTCAACAATTCCATGAGAATATGAACCATTCTAGTTCAGTAATATATATCAAAATTCTTCTTTTGATTTCCTAGAAATTTGAATGCCTTGGATCAATTTTCCAGGTGGATAATTATATTCCAATGTCCAAGACCTTTCCAATGCCTCCTCACATGCTCAATTCCAAGAATTGAGTAGAAGTTATGGTTCCATGAAGCTAGTTGGGTCTTTTAATTTACCCTTCATTGTTTCTACTGTATTCTTCTCATAAAATCTTCATTTGACGAACAATTTACACCATTAGAAAGATCTATCCAAGATATTTTATTTCAGTTGCAAAGACAAAGTGTGCCTTGTCACACTCTGTTATCGTTGTTTTTAAATTGCTAAAAAAAATGCTCTTAAGGCCTTCAAAAACGTGCTGCAAAAAGATGACATTCAAATGATATAAAACGTCACAGAAATTCACTAGTTTTCTGCTATTGTTCACCCTTCAAGCAACTTCGCATACACAAAATTGCTAGCTGTGACCCATATTTACCATGCGCAACAACCACACAAGGTAAATCATGCTTCACGCACTTAAAAACCACTATGTATCACTTCTCTGTAGCGCCAATAATTGTACACTACTTTTGTGTCGCACACCAATAACTTGTGCGCACTACTTTTATGTCGCATGCCAATAACTTGCACCCACTACTTTTATGTCGCATGCCAATATCCACCCTGTGCAAATATTCCATGCGCATTTCACTCGATGCGTCACACCATGCCAGAGTTTAGTACATCTCCTCCGCACATTAAAACTTTGTGCACACCACTAACTAAGCTATTGTGCATTAACATTTACCCACGTTGCGTGCACAACTACCAAACTCCACTACACTATTCCAATACTGCGCACACTAAGTGCACCATTATTATGTGTGTGCACACCACGCAATGCTAATTTTAGTGCACACATCCGCACACAATATTATTCCGTGTAGTGCCACAATTTACCGTGCACACCTGCATGCCAACATTTTCCATGCGTTGCCAAAATTTACCATGGACGCTCTGTGACTTGAAATTTTTCCACTTTGAAATTAATCTTCTGTGAATATTTTTCTTCAACTCGACTTCCTCAGCCCATTCAAGCTCAGTGTTGAAAACCAAAGCTCTGATACCAATTTGTAACATCCCCAGCCACCCATAGGCTGGGAAATTCCATGGCTCAGATGCTTTACTTAGCTTTGAGACCGTTCTCTAATGTCCCAACCCATCTCTTTTTGGGCCACTCAGCATCCAAACTGAGCTATGTCACATAAATTTCTATTTGCATGTGATTTAAGCATATCCACACACATAATTCTTGTAGAAGCATTATATATAAAACGTAGGCATACAAATATATCTATCAATACACAGATTCACACTGAAATCACCGTAAACATATACTTGTAGAATATACCAGAAATACCCACAAATATACAGACAGTCATAACCATGCATAAGATAAACCCATAAAACTGAACACTTAAATAATAATGCAGCATGTAATTTTATCACACAAATGTCATTTATCTTTGTAATAATGTCACCAACTGTGTGCAGACCGTCCACGAACCTCCCAACCTTAGATCACACTGTTCATCACTCTCAACAGTTAGTCACCCCCAAGCTAGGACTAAAACCCACTCGGGCAAAGGGATTCCTATCCAGGATAAAGGATCATGGACAACAGGAAAGACTCTGTCCCAGGTGCTCACTCAACTAATAACCTACAGTCGCTTATTCCCCACATGTCTGTCCTACCCAAGGAAGTGTGCTCCTTCTCTACTCAACAGCCCCTAGGCTACCCCACTTCCCTTCGAGGTCTNCTCGACTTTGGTTTCATTTTTTAATGAGATTGGAACCTAAAATAAAACTATGTTCATGACCTATTCTTGATCATGGCTTCCAAGAGGATAATTCTATGGAAGGAATACATGTCAAAGGACTTACCTCAATCATGGCTTCCAAGAGATCTTTGTCGGATGAAAGAAAAACTCTATGGAAGGAATACATATCGAGGGTTGAAATAGGGTTAAGGAGATTAGGCTCTAATAGCCCTATTGAAGAGATCACCATGTCAACTACCATATCTAAGTCAAAATAAGGCTCATCTAAAGATGAACGCATGGGACATGTTTCCACATAATTAACCTATGGTGAGGGCGATACCACTTGCACATAAGGACCATTTAGGGAATGTGGGTAGTTGGAAGTCAAATGAGGATGAATAAATGAAAACTAATTGATAGTCATATTGTTTCCATTATGAGGGAAATATATCAATTGAAAGAGAGTGGGCATGATAACTTTCATGGCATAGAAATAATATCTCCCAAGGAGCAAAGTAAAATCCAAAGGGTCGTGAACTATCATAATGTCAATATAGACAATTTTCTCTCCTAAAGTAACGGGTAATTGAGTAATTACCCCTAAAGTTTGAGAGTTTCGATTGTTAAAATATAACAGATTCTCGGTGACTGACACAATTTGTGGACAACCCAAAGATTTCCAAGTAGTGGAGGATATAATACTAACATAATCACCTTCTTCTATGATATTATGAGGGATGCTCCTACCACAAACCTGAACAATGATTTGGAAAGGTTTATAGGGAGGAAGATGAGGTCTAGTTATCCCATGCCAATTGAAACAAATGTCCTCATTAATTTGATGGGGTTCAACAATAGGAGGAAAAATTCCCCCTTGTATGGTAGAATCTGTATTAACAAGAAAAATGTGAGTGGTATCAACTTCACTCCCTAACAGGAGAGTGGGATCAACCGATGATTGGATTAGATCGATCACTTGGTGGGTGTCACTCTCTAACGAGAAAGTGGGATCGACCAATGATGGACTTGAGGTGACCCCTTAGATTTCACTCTTCACGGGAAGAGTGGGATCGATNAAAGAAAAGAAAAAGGTTTATGCTTTAATTGTGACAGCAAGTATAGTAAGGGACATAAGTGTGGTGAGAAGAAATTATTCTACATAGATTGTGAAGAGGAAGAAGAAAAAGAACATGAATAAGAACCATCTTGAGATGAAAACGTAGAATTGATTTCTTCTGAAGAGTTGACTCCCACGATATTGTGTAATGCATTGGCTAGAATTAACACTCCTCAAACCCTCAATATCGAAGGATATATCAAAATGAAAAAGGTGATAGTCCTAATTGATTCTGGTAGTACTCATAATTTCATTCACTATAAATTAGCCAAATCTCTCAATTACTTTGTATATAGAGTGCCAGAGTTTCAAGTAATGATTGCAGATGGAGGAGCTATCAATTGCTTAGGAAAATGAAATAAGATCAATCTTACTATGGGGGAATATGTAATGAATAGTCCAATGATTGATATAACCATGCATGGTGTTGATGTCGTACTATGAATCCAATGGTTACAATCATTAGGAACAATGGCTTTTAATTTTCAAGAACTTTTCATGAAATATTCATTGGAAGGAAAAGAAATTGAGTTAAGAGGTATCACAAGGAAACCCAGTAAGGTGATAATTTCTAATGGAATGACAAAATTATTGAAAAAGGGGCATCAAGGTGTTATTGCACAACTATGTTCACTAGATGTTCAAACATCTAAGCCATCTATTACCCTAGATATCCAAGGGATCATTAATAAGAATTCTAAAGTATTTGAAGATATTCCCAAAGGTCTTCCACCCACTCGAAATCATGATAATGATATTCATCTAATTCCCGAGAGTGTTCCTCCTAACATCAAGTCATACAAATACCCTTATGCCAAGAAGAGTGAAATTGATCATATGGTTGAAGAAATTTTAGAGGATGGAATTATTAGACCTAGCAAAAGTTCCTACTATGCACTAGTGGTAATGGTATTCAATAAATATGACTCATGGCGTATGTATCCATATTATAGAGAGATCAACAAGATCACTATTAAAGAAAAGTTTCGCATTCCTGTCATTGACGAATAGTTAGATGAACTACATGGAGAAATATATTTCACAAATTTGGATCTTCGTTTAGGGTATCATCATATTAGAAAGAAGCAAGAAGATATCCCCAAAACAACATTCTGAACTCATGAAGGCCATTATGAATTTTTGGTTATGCCTTTGGCCTTACAAATGCAACTTCCACATTCCAACGATTGATGAATTCCATTTTCAAGCCCTTCCTTCAAAAATTTTGTTAGTATTTTTTGATGATATACTAATCTATAGCAAGTCTTGGGAGGATCATGTGTGACATGTTGACAAGGTGCTGCAACTACTAAAGGAGAAACAACTATATGCCAAACCATCCAAATATTTATTTTGGGTGAAGGAGGTAGAGTATTTGGGTCATATTGTATCTCATGAAGATGTCAAGGTATACCCTAACAAGATTAAGGCCATCATGGACTGGCCGATTAAAAAAACATTAAAGAATCTTAGAGTATTTTTGGGTTTGACAGGTTACTACCGCAAGTTTGTTCGGAACTATGGGAGAATAAAAGCACCTTTAATGGAACTAACTAAGATTGATGCATTTTCATGGACTCCAGAGGCAACTAAATATTTTGAAAAACTTAAATAGGTGATGTGTAATTCTCTTGTCTTGACCACACCATACTTCACAAAAACATTTATTGTGGAATGTGATGCCTCAGGAAATGGCATTGGTTCTATCCTAATGCAAGAAGGAAGACCCCTGGATTTTGAAAGTCGACCACTCAAGGAAAAAGACTTACACAAACCCATTTATGAGAAGAAAATGATGGCAATACAACATGCATTGTAGAAATGGCACCCTTACCTAATATGTAGGCACTTCAAGGTAAAAACAGATCATGATGGTATTAAATACTTATTGGAACAAAGGCTATCTTCAGAAGAAGAACAAAAATGGGTGACCAAGATATTGGGTTATGATTTTGAAATCATCTATAAAAAAGGGAAGAAAAACGTTATGGCAGATGCACTATCAAAAAAGGATGAAGATATTGAGGCCTTTCTCTGTGTTATCTCAATCATCCAACCCGATTGGATAATAGAAGAGATGGATGAATGGAAGAATGAAAAAAATGTGTGGACTCTCATTCAAAGGTTGCAACAAGATTCCATTGCATCAGATACATTTACATGGAAAAATGGTTTACTATGGTACAAAGATCACTTATATTTATTTAAGAATACCCAACTCAAACAAAAGGTACTATTCGAATTGCACACCTCTCCGGTAGGAGGGCAATCGGGATTTTTGAAAACATACCATAGGGTCAAGAAGGAATTTGTTTGGGATGTCCTTAAAAATGATGTTCAAAGGTTTATAGTAGAATGTTTGGTTTTCCAAAAAAATAAGGTGGAAACAAGTAAGACCCCGGGTATTTTACAACCATTAGCCATCCAAAGTCACCGCTAGGAGGAGGTTTCCATTGATTTCATCACATGGTTACTGAAGTCTGAAGGAAAGAGTGTCATCATGGTGATTGTTGATACCCTGACCAAGTACACACACTTTTGTGCACTCTCTCATCCCTTCAAATCCAGTACAATTGCCACTGCATTCATAGAGGCAATTCAAAAAATACATGGAATCCTAAAGATTATTGTAAGTGACATAGATCCTATCTTCACTGGACATTTTTGGACATAATTATTTTATTGTTTGGGTACTCAATTGTCTCATATCTCATCCTATCATCCTCAATCTCATGGACAAACTGAGATAGTGAAAAAATGTTTGGAAGACTACCTTCGTTGCTTTGTCTCTGATAAACAAACACAATGGTTCGAATGGTTACCCTTGGAATAATGGTGGCATAACACTTCCTTTCATACTGCAACAAAAATGACACCATTTATGGAACTCTATGGATACCACCCTCCTTCTATCACTTCTTCTCTGAAAGAAAAATATAAGGTTCAAGCAGTGGAAGATCACATTGAGCATCAACAACAAGTTCTCCAAATCTTAAATGACAACCTGACCATGGCATAAAATCGCATGAAACAACAAGCAGATCAACTTTGTAGTGAAAGAAGTTTTGAAGTAGGGACTTGGGTGTTTTTAAGACTACAACCATACAAACAGATGTCCCTCAAGAAAGCCAAGAATGATAATAAATTATCATCAAAGTACTATGGTCCTTATAAGGTGTTGCAAAGGATTGGTACTATGTCATACAAATTGGAGTTGCCTACATCCTCATGAGTACACCCAATTTTCCATGTTTCATGCTTAAAGAAGGTTATAGGTGACAAGATCCTAGTTCAAACTATATTTCTAGAACTTGACGAGGAAGGAAAAATAATATTGGAGCATGAATCCATCACTGACACAAGAATTCACCAACTGAGTAATAGATCCATTTCAGAGTATCTCATTAAGAGGAGGAAACTTCTTACTGAAGATAACACTTGGGAAGATGAGTCTTTTATACAGAAGCATCCAGAATTACTCAAGTGTTGTGGACAACACTTGTCTAATGGGGAGGGGAATGTTAAGCTCTAAATAGTGGTGTTGGCATATTTTACAGGAAGAGTGTGCTTGTCATTGATGGAAGGAACAACAGTGATGATGGAAAAAAGGAAAATTATAATCTCAGGAGGAGGAGCGAACAATATGCAGAGATCAAATCTTGGAAGGAAAATCATAAGCTCAGGGTGAGAAGCCTCAACAGTCGTCTGATCAAGAAATAAACCGTGTTTATCTTCTCATTTTACACACTTTAGTCATGTGAGTGACCATGGGCTTAAGGATACTTGGAGGATTGTGACCGTCGTATCTGCAAGCCAGATCAACGGAAGGAATGAATTGCAGGGAGCGAAAGGAGAATTAAATGACTCACTAGTTCTAATCCCACAATCGGTCTGGATCATCAGATATCATAGACTTGAATATCAACGACTGTGGTTGATCCAAAAAATGATCAATTTAATTCATATCAAGTCGTGACTAGCGGATGCACAATTGCCAGATCAACGACAGGGATATATTGTGTATCTCAGAAGGAGAATTAAATGACTCTCTAGTTCCAATCGTGCAATTGGTCTAGATCCTAGGATCTTGTAGACTAGGATATCGACGACTGATGTGAAATCACCAGATCAACAACAGGGATAGACTGCAGACAACGAAAGGAGAATTAAAGATCATGTTATTTCCAATCCCAGAATTACTGAGGACCGTCAGATCTTATAGCCTCGAAGATTGACGATTGTGGTTGACTCACCAATGATGCACAAATTCAAATTATGGATTTTTTGCGGAGAGTTAAATCACTCACAGGTTATTGTTCCGCAATCATCCTTGATAGTTGATGTTATTCGAGTGTATTCACAACTGTTGGATCACATTTTATTGGAAGGACAAGATAAGGTAAAAGGGTTGAGAGTTCGATTATCTGAATACGCGTCATCTGTCAGATCATTTCAAGTGGAAGGACAAGATAATATAGAAAAATTTCACCATAGATAGATAGAGCTATCGATATAAGAACATGATCGATGAACATCATTCACTTTGGATATAAAGAGGCAAGGAGGTTACGCTCCGAAAAGTTTGAAATTTGAAATTCTCGAAATGCGAATTTTTGTCAGCCGTCGGATCATTTTAAAGTGGAAGGATATGATAAGATATAAGAGATGCATCGTATATATATCAATCCATCGATATAAGAACATGATCGAAGAACATCATTCACTTTGGATCTAAATATGCGAGGAGGTTAATCTCCAGAAAAATCTCACTTCATATTTTTCAATTTGATATTTGAAAAGCCCAAAGGTTGGAGAGCTGGAAATCCGAAATGAATAAGGACCATAGGATATGGAGAACATACGATGACTATTAGATCAAGGAGATCTACATCAGAAGAGTATGTTAGAAAACCATTTCGGCAAAGGACATGTGGTGGACCACATCAACAAAGGACATATGTGGCAGACCACATCAGCAAGGACA
>JZKD02S1650968.1:13337-23628 GCA_000966675.3 Picea glauca
TTTATGTTGAAATGTTTTTCATTTGATAGTCGATAACCAATGACCTGCATATCCACATTTAGCCTATGGATCAACTCAAGTTATCCAGTCATGGACATTTTGTTCTAAAAACTTTAGAGTCTATTCTCATCAGTTGATATACTCCAATGGAAGGATAGTGTAAGTTGAAATCTATGAAGTCTTTAGACCCAAAGGATATCTCGACCATCGATTTGATGTCGGCTTCACTCTCAACCATTGATCAAGATACAGTGGAAGGATATCATAAGTATAATAGGCGAAGACTCAGAGTAAAAGGTGGCCATCCATATCAACAGTTGATTAAGTCCTGGTCATTAGATTAAGCCTTGTAAGAATCAAATATGACGATTGATCCATTTCCATGAAATAAACATAAACCGTCCGATCTCTTCGAGAAATCTAATTTGGAAGTTTTGAAAGGTTTCAAACCCAAAAGTTCTGAAGGGAGAAATGTTGAAGTTACGATAGTTGTCCATTTCAGGAGATTGAATCATGATCGTTTGAATTGATAAGCACTCGTTAATCCTAGCGTATGGTCACCTCCATTGGTCATGTGACATAATAGATTTAAATAAGATGTAATCCAATGGCATTGATCAAACCGAATCTTATTGAAGGGTTACTATTTCATCTTGTTATTTCTTCATCAATTAGAATTCAATTACACTAACTGAATCATTGTTCTTGAGTGGTTGAATAAATCATTCCTAAGCATTGGAATCATGGGTCTTGAGTGTTCTGAGTTTCCTAAAATGAGTGTTCTGAGATTCCTGAAATGTGTGTTCTCACATGGCCGACTTGAGCATTGGATATGGGAGTGTAACAGTGGATTAGAGCATGAATAAAAGAATAATGCCATGACAGAGAGAGATTGTTTTTTCTGTGAAAAACAAGTTGAACTGTATGTAATGTATAATATAGCATGAACATAAAGAAATAGAACAATGAAGCATGATCTGAGAGAGGAATAAAAATTTGAGGTGTGCAAGCAGAAACAGAGCAGAAGAACATAAAGTGAAATAAGATGCCAGAAGGAAGACACTGATGTAGGCGAAGAAGAGCAATGTAGCAGAATAATGATGAGATTGGTAAGCCATTGATTAATACTATATCACTGTAATGAATTTCAATAACAAAGATTTATATATAAGGGTGCTAGGGAGGTGCTAGGGAGGATTTTTGTCCTAAGAGTTTCAAGTAGGTGCTTGAACATAGGGAGTTGTAGCTTCCATCTGATTGCAGCCAGAAAAACCAGGGTGGTAGGGTGGTGCAAGGGAGAACGATTGTTCTCTATTACACAGGTTGGTGCATGTGTGACTGGAAGTTGGTGCTTCCATCTAGTTGGTGTTGGAACACTCAGGGAGTTGTTGCTTCCTTCTAGTGGGTGCTAGAGAAACCAAAGAGTTAGTGCTCTCAACAAGTTTCATCTTGTTAAGAAGAGGTGGTAGCTTCAAAAAGAGTGGGTTCTCATAATAATGATAATGTACAAAATATAAATACTACTTATCATATTAAGAAGAAGAGGTTTTGTCCCTTTTTGGGTTTCCTCAGGAATATCTATCTTTGTATACTTCATGTGTGTGATTGATGTTGAATACTCTATTGCTTAATTCCCTGAATTATTGTGATCATCTATAAGTGTTCTTTAATGAGTTTAAAATGGGCATAATTGTTTAAGCACAATAAGAACTAATTCACCCCTCCCCCTCTTAGTTGTCTAACAATTGGTATCAGACTAGGTTCATTTTATCTAAGGGTAGATCCTAGAGCTTAAACATGACTAGCCATGAAGGAACTTCAACCAATAAGCCCCCCCTGTTCAATGGAACAAATGTTTCCTTATAGAAAGTTAGGATGAGAACCTACATAATGGTTTTAGGTGCAGATGTCTGGGATGTTGTAGAGACTGGTTATGTAAATCCTGTTGTACTAGCTTCTTAGGATGACAAGCTAGAATTCAAATTCAATTCTAAGGCTATGAATGCTATTCTAAGTGGGATTGTAGAAGCATAATTTATAAAAGTTATGCACTTAGAATCTACCAAAGAAATGTGGGACAAACTCAATAGTAGTTGTGAAGGTAATGAGAAAGTAAAGGATGCCAAGCTTCAAACCTACAGACTATAGTTTGAAAAAATAAATATGAAAGAGGATGAAACTATTGGGAAGTACTTTCTGAGAGTTGAATAACTAGTAAATGCAATGAAAGAACTTGGTCAAAAAATTGAGGAAGCCTCTTTAGTTCAGAAATTTTGAGATCTCTACCAGATAGGTTCAACCTAAAGGTCTCTACTATAGAAGAACTTAATGATCTAAAAAATATTCCTTTTGATAAACTTCTAGGAACTTTGACTACATATGAAATGAGGATAGGTAAATATAAACCCACCTCTAGAGAAGCATCATTTAAAGCAGATGAGAATGAGGATTCTGAACCTGATGGAATTGAAGCAAAATTTGTGAGAAAACTAAAGAAAGGATCAGGCAAGTACCAAGGAAATTTGACCTTCAAATGTTTTAAATGTGGAAAGAGAGGTCACTTTTCATCTAAGTGTCCACACAAGAAGAAGGACCAGAACTCTGAAGGTGAAGAGAAGTACAAATTCAAGAGATTTGGTAAAAAGAAAAGTTTATGTGTAAACAATGATGACTCTTTAGGAGACGCGGACAATGATTCTACTTGTGAATATAAGGTTAATTAATTCATGCTTATGGCCAAAGAGGATTATGATAATAAAATCACATGAAGTGATGTTAATAATGAAGAAGTTGTGGTTGACATGGAAGGAGAGTTGATCAGTTCTTTGGAAGAGATTGACAAACTCAGACTTAAGAAGAGAAATAAAAAACAGTTGTTGATACAGTTCAAGAAAGACAATAAAGAACCTGATGAGGACTTTGCCCTGCTAAAAGTGGAATTATAAGAGGCAAAGAAAATAGAGGACATTCTGAAACAATAGTTATCAGAGAAGAAGGCAAGATGTGAAGCCTTGGAAGAAGAGCTAGTAAAATCCATAAAAGAGATGGAGAAGATTAAATCCTTGTATCTCCAAAATCTTCCAAGCATTAAAGCCTCAAAAGAACTAAATGACATTTTGAGCAAATAGAAATCTCCTTTGTTAAAGACAGGTTTAGGTTATGTAAGTGGTTCAAGCAACAAAGAGCCAGAAAACAAAGAGCCAGTAAATCTGATCAAGTTCCAAGTTAGCATACAATAAAACCATGCGAGTACTCTACCACCAGAAGCTAATAAAGACAAGATGATCCCTTATCAAGAACAAAGATATCAGAAGATGGAGCAACAAATTCCAGGAAGAAGGCCATCCTTCATGCACCAAAATTTCTTCCATGGTTATTGTTTTTATTGCTCTAATTTTGGTCATAAAATTGCAAATTGTCATATTACGTTTAGAGACATGCAAATGAGGAGATCAAGAAATAAACAATCTTTGAAACATAGAACTGTTACAGGAAAATCCTCCTGCAGACAAGTGGATTTCCTCTTGAACCCTAAATCTCTAAGATCAAGACAGAAAGGTGCTAACTTCGGTCATTGACATCCTTTTAAACCTAGCTAAGTCAATCAAATAGAGAAAAGGAAGAAGAATGTACCTTTTTGTCGATGTTTATCCTTGCCCAGTCAAAGTTGAGCCTTGATCCCCAAGCTCTTCAACAAGTCTTGCAATCCAATAATAGTAAATCCAAAACAACTTCCTATTCTACCATGATTAATCCAAACCTAGATC
Organism: Picea glauca; assembly: GCA_000966675.3. Taxonomy (NCBI): domain Eukaryota; kingdom Viridiplantae; phylum Streptophyta; class Pinopsida; order Pinales; family Pinaceae; genus Picea; species Picea glauca. The sequence continues at coordinate 17,105 of JZKD02S1650968.1, forward strand.
TATCTATCAAAGACAAGTTCATGTAGGCATACACAACCTTGAAATAAACAGGCCAAGCACATGTATTAATGAGAACTAGATAGCAATACTTATAGAAATTTGATGAAGTTGCAACAACCTCTTCCATCTCTCCTTATCCATCCCCTTGCTCAAATAATCCATAATTAAAATGAATATTCTTTACTGATTATCTCTCTTATGAGATCATAAGTTTGATGCCTTCAATGTCCTTCCTTTTCACCATGAGGAGGCCTCCTTATATAGGCTTGGAGAGGCATAAACACCTTAGATATTCTTGGGATAGGTTGAGGATATTTCTCCATAAGTTGTGGATCCTCCCTAAGATCTAGCCTTGACCTCAGATTCAAATCCGACTAACTCCATAGATGAGGGGGATTTTTCCCTGATTTTCCTCAACAACCTAAGATTTTCTCAAACAACCCAATGCTCCCTTAGAATGGGGCACAAAGTGTTGCAACACTCCCCCATAGGAGGGAAGGGAGCATTGGCACTCCCTGACAGTGGGTAGGGGAGTGCTGGCCTTCAAAAATGACTTTTGATTGGTTTTTTCCATGGTAAAAGATTTGTACTCTTTGTCATGTGATTTATCCTTATTAAACCAGTCTTTGAGGGTGTCTTTGAAGTGTCCTTGTGATTTCGTTCGAGACATGACATAGGAAATATGATTGTATGATGTCTGTGAAAGTTGCGACACTTATGCCTAAAATGCGACACTTGTAACACTTGTAATGATGACAATAGGTCATCATTAAAATGAGTAATTTTGATGTGTAGTAGATTTCCCCCCAAAGTGTGAAGTTAGAAGATGTGATGACTGAAGTACTTTGTATACTTTTTCGAGCAAGGGTATGGACTCAGAGAACCTAGTAGAAGCTACACACAACCATCAAACAAATATTATGATATGTTTCAAACCCAAGTCAGGCATACCTATGCTTGGGTGATAAAGACTTGCAAGGTATGGCTGCCATAAAATACACTATGGATCCATAATTGTATTAAAAAAAAGGTATAACCACCCAAGACACAATGTGGATCTATACTTCGATGATATGAACTGATCATAGCCACGAAAAATACACAGTGGATCTATGAGACGACAAGACATAGCCACAGACCAATACAAAGTGGATCTATGTGACAATATATGTGTCAATGTTCAAGAGAAACTACGTCGCAACCTGGGCAAAGTATATATCAGAGTGATCACTCAAACTAGGGTCTTCTTACCAATCCTGATGCGGTATGAGTCTAACCATGTGAATAGATGTCATGATGTTGAACATGGAAGAAACCACTTGATTATCGGTCAATGAGGTAAACCGTTAACAAGTGTGAGGGAAATCACCATTGATGTCAATGATTCCCAAAGTACCCTAGTACATTCCAGTGAATTTGAATAGATGAGTTGAATTTGAACATTTGTGGAATCATCTGATTAGGGTTCAATGATGTAAACCCACTATCGAAAGTGAGGAGGCCTACCATTGAGGCATGTAGGTCCCAAGGCACTAACTGATTTCTAAGTCTAGTTCCCGGATGATGTGTTGAAGTCGCCAGGAACAGACTTGTCGCAGGAGGGCCTTGATGTATACCCCATCAACGACATGAAACTGACACAAAGATGTAAATTGGTGGATCAAATGAACATGGACTGACATGGGTATTGAAATAGGAAATTTCTGATGGTTGACTCTCAAGGAAGATACTTCCCTTGAACACTAAAGCACAACAGTAGAAACATGACATGGACCAAAACATGATGATGCAGTGGATACTATGAATTTTGTCGGGTGACCCAAAGGAGTAAAGAAAATCAAAGGATTGGTTCAGTGTAGAGGTTCAACAGATTAAAATGTATGCAAAGACAAAGTGTCATGTTCAAGGGTGACTGTAAGCGTGACTGGTGATGTTTTCAAAAAATGCTTGGCTTGCTTCCTTCAATTTTTTCCCCCATCCAGAAAGATGAGTACCTATTTTTAATTTAATGAGCTCAAGGAGGGTAACACATGCTCAATATATCTCACCTTTGGTAAGTCCCTCTTCCTTGTTTAACGAACTGGAAGAAGTAAGGGTTCAATCCCGTATGGGCCCTTCAATGTATGATTGTTTAACGAGTCCAGAGAAGGTAAACTCGGTGATTTTTCATGTTTAGAGAGTCTGAAAAGAACTTAAAGATGACTTTAGGGTTGTCCTTTTTCATAATGTTAGTCTCACGAGGCCGAAAAAGAGATGAATTATCACTCGAAATATGCCCTTTCAAACCTTTAAACCAGTGGGAAAGGAAGCAAGATCACTTGACAATCTTTTAATGTTTAGAGAGTCTCAAAAGAGCTTAAAGACGACTCTAGGGGGTTCCTTTTTCATGTATCCATGTGAGTCCGAAAAAGAGATAAAAGTTTACTCGGTGTGTTCTTGTGTTTTTTCGAGCGTGAGAACGAACGAAGATCATGCTCGTTAATGCGAAAAGATAAAAATCGAACAAAATTGCTCCGAAACTTGCCAGTAATGATAAAGTTGCACACCGGGGTATTAATAATGCCTCCAAAATATCTCTCAAAACCCAAAATAACTATGTTTAAGAAAAACTAAAATTTTATAATAGTAATATAGGGTAAAACTGTCTTTTACCAATTCATTTGTGCAAAAATTTTGAGCAGTGGAGAAATTGAGCTTTGGAGGGTGATTCTTGCGTTCATCAGTGTTGGAGCTATGATCATCTATTTCTGACGTCATCTAGATCAGGTCAGTATTGTTCTTCCTTCCTTTAATTTTCATGGTTTACATTTTGTTTTTAGGCAACTATTGGGCTTTAAAAAATATGCCCTGGGAGGTCTCAAGCACCCAAAAGGGCTCAACGCTCTCCTAGAATTCTAGGGGGAGTGTTGCCTAATTTTTCCAATACCTCTCCAAGATTGGTAAGGGAGTGTTAGCGCCCTATTGAGGGAGTGAAGGGGGTGTTTCCAAAAATGCACAAAAGAGATAACACCCTAGTGACATTTTTATGGTAGTGTTGGGACTCTGTTGTGAGATTAATGGGAGCGTTGGCATCCAAAGTAGAGAAAAAAATAATTTTTTAGTTTCTAATTGCTCAAAAGTTGTCAAAATAGCATGGCTAATGACTTTTGCTTAATGATGATTGTAGGTAAATTCGGAAAAAGTCATGATTGAGTGGAAAGAAAGAGAGCACGAGCTCAATGATGTGGCTACCTTGCAAATTCCCCGATCAAGGGCTGCATTGAGGAACTGCGGTCTCCTCAAGTTCTTTAAAATGCAAAAGATGAAGAAGGAAATTATCCTTCTTGAGTATATGATCAGGTTGTTGAACACCGCAGAGAAGGGGTTCCAAATTTGGATGCAGCTTCTTACCATTGAGTTGGAAGATGTGTATTTCCTGACCGATATCTCAAAGAGAGGGGCCCCTATTATTTTATCTGGATAGAGAGCACTTCCTGTACCTATAGAAGAGTACTTGGAAAATAATTGTGTCCCATGATCGAGATTGGTGGGAGGTAGAATTGCATTAAAAGATGTAAGAGATCTACCTCTTCGGTCTATTCTATTTTCCATCACAACTTTAGAAGGGAGTACTAGCTCGCACTTAGTTTCAAGATCAGAGGTGGCCTATGGTTTACAGTGTCTGGAGCTAACTCTATTTAACTGGAGTGAAGGATTCCTTCAGAATGTGAAGAAGCAGATTTCAAGATGCAGAGTAGGGTAGTAGAATCAATTCAGATACGGTTCATTTATGGTTTCGTTCTTCCTAGAACACATTCCTCAAATGCAACCTCAGATTGCATTAGCAGTATGACCGGTGGGAGAACCACATATGGAATGTTGGACTAGCCTGTCTCCAAGGCTAGGAACAGATTCAGAGTTCATTTTCACCGATGACTTCTTTGCTTGGCTGAGATGCCAATTGATCGTGATAGAAGACTTCCCATATGTCGAAGTGGATTTTCGGGGGATCATGGACTTGGTTCTTCCAGATCGAATGGACTGGGATGCATCAGGTGAGAAACGAAAACAATCTTGTCAAGTGTTTTTTGATTTTAAATTTTATATATATTTTTGGGGGTACTTAGAAGAGTTTTTAACAAACATATTGTTTCATTGTGTAGATAGGGGAGCAACATGTTCGAAAGAGATACTGACACTAGGGCGCTACGGGGATGCTCAGATAGCACCAGATCATGAGGTAGCAGAAGGGGGTCTCTGGGAGGTTAAGACAAACCTCCATGGTGTCACAATGGGTGTCCCTCCTCTTAGGAGGTAGGATGTACCCTTGCACTTGGAGACACACACAGTGGGAGTCCCTGAGGGTATTAACTCATTACTGAGATGAGTAGTCCATGCAGTAGTGTGCTACTTAGAGCACAATGTGATGCGGGAGGACTAGGACCTCTCTAATATTTTTTGTATAGTCTGTATGACGATGTTATGGGTATGGGAATCTAACATTTTGTCCTTCTATGTACTTATTGATGTAATCAAACATTTGTTTTCATGTCGTATATATATACATATCCGATTTTTTATGATGCCAAATGATGTTTGCAAATAATGATGTCTTTTTGTGATGCATTTAATTTACATGTGATGTATGATTTTTTTCTTTTATGAAACCTCATCTATGTGTGAGATACCAATCCATGATGTAATTGGATAATGAATCCGAAGTTATATTAAGTCTTCTTGGTATGTGTCTGTATTTGATAAAATCAAACATTCCTTCAAGATGACAAACTCATAGATGGAGACACAATAGGATAGGATTGTGAATAACATATGTCGAGCTGCAGATATACCATATGAATCAACATTTAATTGTCAACCCGGGAAGGTAGACTTAGAGGAACCAGCACAGGAAGTGCAGGGCTGAAGAGGGGGTTTAAAGGATGCCAAGCTACTCTCTGAACTGCTAAAAGAAACTCACTGGAAAGAGCTATTGTACCCTACTTTTCTCTGTACTACTCGGTACTACTCGGTACTAACCGGTACTGTTCTGTATATGTAAAAGATAAACTAAAAACAGCTAAGTTCCTGCTACTTATCACTCCACACAACTCATCAACCATCCTATGAAACTTTCTATTGTAATCAAATGAAACTTCTTCATCTCATGAGATACCCAAACTAGTTCCTGAATGTTGAGCACTCTAAATGTGAAAACTGAAGAAATGAAATCAATGGCTAAAAAGATAATGCTAAACTTGAAGCTTGAAATGTTAAACCTCTGTTGCAATGAAATGAAATGCTACTTCTATTAAACCAATGGGAAAAATGCTGAAAGATAAAATAAAAAATGGAGTCTACTGTAAATGCCATATATACACAGCTCTGATTCCATCGAAGGGGGCCCTGCCTTCTCTGTCAATAGGCCGTTCTCTAAATCAACACATACTAGGAAATAAATAACCCACAGAAAACTTACAAACAACAACAGTCGAATTCATGGAACTCTTAACTATTTCATTGAGAATAAGAACAGTACAAAAATGCTTGGAGGTTCAATTTCTTGTTCTATTCCCCTATCTAGTCTATGCTTTGTCTATCTCCTTTTTCTAAAACATAGCAGTGTTAGATCCCCTCTACATATTTCTCTGCATCCTTTTCTCGAGCATAGAAGCTCTCATCTCTCGTTTTGCAACCCTCTGGCAATGCATGGCATATCTTTACATAACGTTCCAGATCTCTGGCAATGCGTGGATTTTCCCTAGGTGAATAACGAGTTACAAAAACGGTTTCAGAAGTACCACCGGGGAATGAGACACATTTTCAAATCTCTGGCAACGCATGGCATCTCGTTCCAGATCTCTAGCAATGTGTGGCTTTTTGCCCAAGAAGTTATAAAATGGTTTTAGGAATATTGCCGGAGGATGAGACACGTTTTACATAGTTAATCATGCCATGATTTTATTCCTTACGTTATGCACGAATTTAGATGCTTGATGTCGGCTATTGAGTTCTCAAACAATCAGTTTCCCCCCTGCATTACACATGCACGAATTTAGGAAGTGGCAGAGGGTGCCAACTGTTATGTCCAAGAAAGGTCCAGCTATAGTGATTCCTCCTCACATCGCAGAGCACTCTGGAAAACTGAGAATAAAGCGTTCCCTTGGACCAAATGAAACATGAACATACCCCGGTCCTCCACTAGCACTACTAGGGTTAACAATAACCCCATGTATTTTTGCAAACAACTTCAATAGCACCACTTGGTAACTTTGCCCAGATTTGTCCAATGATTGAAACAGTTGTGCTCCAAGGCCCTTGACTTCAGAAGGATATGCTATCTATCCAATTTGCTAGCCCATCATACCATAAGCTTTAGAAAAAGAGAATACATTGATAATGTGTGGAGCCTCTACACAAGTATGTTTCAACACATCATAAAATAATCATAAGTATTATCCTCTATAAGCCAACACCCTGCATTCTTGCAAAGTTCAGCTATTCTCCACAGAAGAGGATTATTATTGCATTTATAGTTGAATTCTTCG